>PKMM01039133.1:67908-93993 GCA_002933915.1 Eutrema heterophyllum | reverse complement strand
CGTGATATCTGGAGTTCTTGTGTTCGACCCCTACATATACTACAACAACTGCTTTAGTACTTATAAGGTATTAATTTGAGCATATCAAGGTGATACTTCATGGGTTTCCAAGCTTAGCCTTCTTGTGGACTCTATGGCTAAGCTTGAGGAGGAGTATTGATCAAGAATAATTCAAGTGATGAACACGTTCCAACATGGGATTCTATGTTCCAACATATATTGAAGAGAAGCTACTTGGTCCAAGTTTGGTTCGTACGGTGATCCCTCCTTTTCTCTCCAACGTTAATATGACGTTATTAGTATTAATGCATATTAAAATAATGTATTAGTATTATAAGGTAGTATGGGTTGAATAATGTATAATATGAAACCCATACTTCTTTGTCTCATTACTTTACTATAAGAGAGCATTGTATGACTTTACATAATAATAAGTTAATAGTTCCTATCTAAAATCAATCAACATTCACCACCCTCTTGTTAGCTCAAATAGCCGATTCCCATCATTGGAACAGTTAACCATACCTTTAACTTACCCTTCTTTCAAGCAAAGTCTTTAGTGTGCGATTGTAAGGCCTAATTTTTCGAGTAAGCTTGGCAAAAAGTGTTGAGTTTAGGGCGACAAGGATAGGTTTGCATGTAGATCTAGCCTAACATCAAGGGCTAGACTAGGCTAGGCTAGCTATGAAGGGAAATTTTGGAACTTGGTATGAATGAAAGTGTATGATCGATGGGATCGTGGTGGAGAAGAGAAGTGAGGCCAAAGGAATGAAAAGGTAAAGAAGGGGAGATTGTCAAGTATATATGGTTGGTAGAAAGGTTATGAGTTAGTTCTAAACATTAAGGTTAGTCTCCAAGTGTTTAAAAGAAAAGAAAAGAAGCCAAAAAGATGGCTAAAGCATCAAAGTGATGAAGATGGAGGCAAGGCAAAAAGTCGACAAGAAGAGCTAAATGAAATAAAGTAAAGACGCCATACCATGAGTCAAGCATGAAGAAAGACAACTCCCCAAATGAGAAGATGAAGAGGCGGCAACTAGATGTGGTGATCATGAAAGCAAGATGCATTGGGAAAGGGTAGCCTAAGAGAAAGCTTCACGGGTTTAGATTTAGGAGTCAAAGACAATTGGGGCATTGGGTAGATGTAAATTTATCCTTGTATGCATAGGTTGCCTTTTACTCTTAGCATTTTGCTAAAGTTTTCTCATTCATAGAGAGATCCCTTGCATTGGAATAACCACATACATTTGAGATCATCTTAATCTCAAGACCTTTACCATAGCTAATGAATTCACTTGTCTTGCATGAACATGGTTCACTTGAAACGATTAAATGAATGTCAAAGGATTGGATGATAGGAGTGCTTGTGTAGGTTGAGACTTGGGCTTGATTCATGTAGGGATATATATGGCTAGTTCTTTTCGAGTAGACTTGTTTGATCGCATCCTAGAGCTAACAACTTGAACATTGAGTTTGAATTCTTTTAATGATACTTGTGGATATGAGCTCCCACCTTCATGTCTCTCTCTCTCCTTGTTCTTGTTTGTTTGCTTGAGGGCAAGCAAATGAATAAATTTGGGGGAGTTGATATTCTCATATTTTACCCATTTTTAGCATGCATTTAACTGGCTTGATGATGCTCTAGCTGAGCTTAATGGGGAATGTAGTGGTCCTTGTGAGATTGTCACAAACTCAAAGTACAAATTCTTTCGTGCGCTCCATAAGTCAGATAAGTCGCTGAATATATTTGTCACATTCAGAGAGGTAGTGGGTGGTGAAATGGCGATTATGCAACAAAAGGAAAGTGTGGAATCCGAAATTGCAAGGGAAAGAGGAAGATCCGTAGGAGGGGGTTCAAACATAATTTCATCCTTTCTGGCAGCAAGAGTCCCCGACAATGAAACTGATTCAGAAGCAATCGATGATAGCATACTGGTAGCACACGCGGAGGAAATATAAGCCACTATGAACTTGTCGAAAGGTGTACAACTGGTTAATTTGAATGGAAGTTCCTCTGTAGTAGGTATAGAAAGAGAGACAAAAAGTGTCGCATGAATCAGATGAGGCGAGAGATGAGGAGGAGAAGGAAGCCGATAATAAGGATGAAGAGGAATACAGTGATGATGAGGTTGATGATGATTACGATTGGGACTACTGGAATGATTATGTACTAAAACATGGCAACGGTTTTGATGATGCGAGTGGTGAATCATGGAGGTCATGCCGTTCGGCCTAAAGAACGCTAGTGCAACTTACCAGAGGCTCGTCAACCGCATGTTCGCAAGCCAACTCGGCAAAACTATGGAAGTGTATATCGACGACATGCTCGTCAAGTCACTTATTGCCAAAGATCACATCGGACATCTTAATACATGTTTCGACATACTCAACGAATACGGTATGAAGCTCAATCCCACCAAATGTACATTCGGCGTGACATCCGGAGAGTTCCTCGGATACATCGTCACTCAAAGAGGAAACGGGGCAAACCCCAAACAGATATGCCGCTCGAAAGCTTCGCCCAAACTTCCAATCGCATTCCATCACTGTTCTTACCGATCAACCCCTTGGAACGATCTTACATAGCCCAAGCCAATCTGGCCGACTCGCCAAGTGGGCAATCGAGCTCAGTGAGTACGACATCGATTACAAGAATCGGACGAGCATCAAATCTCAAGTCCTTGCCAACTTCCTTATCGAACTACCGCAAGAATTCATCAATACTGATGTTGCAACCACCGAACAATGGATCCTCCACGTGGACGGATCGTCATCCCATTGAGGGTCAGGAGTGGGCATCCGCCTTCAATCTCCAACTGGGGAAATCTTGGAACAGTCATTCCGTTTGGCGTTCAATGCATCGAACAACGAAGCAGAGTACGAAGCACTACTTGCCAGACTACGTTTGGCTAAGGCCATCGGCCCAACACGCATACACGCATACTGCGATTCCCAGCTCGTCGCAAGCAAGTTCAGTGGGGAATACGATGCAAAGAATGACCGAATGGACGCATACCTCAAACTCGTAAAGCAACTGGCCACTGAGTTCGAATCCTTTGATCTTATCAAGATCCCGAGGGGAGAAAATGCTCCGGCCGACGCACTCACCGCACTCGCTTCAAGCTCGGACCCTCATCTCAAAAGAACAATCCCAGTCGAGAGTATTCCCGAACCAAGCATCGGGAAGTCGGAAGAATGTAATATCATTACTCGCAAGCATAATTATGAGGAGCAACCCGAAACCGAGCTCACCCCACGAAGACGAAAGCAAACTCCAATAATAGAGGCCAAACTCAATGCTAATCCCGAACGTAACGTCGAACTAAATCGAGATCTGCGAAACCAATTCGACGACGACAACGAGGAACCATCAAAAGGCATTCACATACCAATGGAGGTCGAAGCCAAAATCGAAAACGAACCCGAAGACTGGACACAAGAGATCAAAATGTATGTCTACGAAGGAACAGTCTCGGCAGACAGATGGGCAGCCCGGCAACTCAAAATGCGAGCTGCCCGGTACATAGTCCTTCACGGAGAACTGTTCCGATGGAGCTCGGCAGGTACCCTTCTAAAGTGTGTTGCCGGCAAAGATATTCACAAAGTCAAAAGCAAAGTACACGGCGGCAACGGTGGCAACCACACCGGAGGACGCTCTTTGGCCTTGAAGATAAAAAAGGTGAGCTACTATTGGCCGACCATGCAAGCAGACTGTGAGAAATTCGCGGCTAAGTGTGAAAAATGCCAAAGGCATGGCCTGATGATACATTTTTCAACCGAGCTACTGACCACGTCAACGGCTCCTTACCCGTTCATGCGATGGGCACTAGACATCATCGGTCCGTTACGACGTTCCACCACGCAAAAACAATTCATCCTCGTTATGACGGATTACTTCACCAAATGGGTTGAGGCCGAATCCTACGCCGTGATCCATGCTCTCGATGTCAAAAAGTTCGTCTGGAAGTATATCATATGTCGGCATGGAGTTCCGTACGAAATTGTCACAGATAACGGACCACCGTTCATCTCGACGCTATTCGGCGACTTCTGCGCTAAATGGAAAATCCGACTAAGTTTCTCTACACCGAGATACCCCCAAGGCAACGGCTAGGCCGAAGCAACAAACAAGACCATCATTGACGGAATCAAGAAGCGGTTAGACACCAAAAAAGGACGATGGGCTGACGAACTTGACAGGGTCTTATGGTCCCATCGCACGACCCCCATACAATCCACCGAAGAATCACCATTCTACCTGGCTTACGGACTGGAAGCACTATGTCCCGCCAAACTTAACGTTCCGACAATACGCCAAACAATGCTCGTTCAAAATCCCGGTCTTAACGACGAAATCATGCTCGATAATCTCGATGCGCTCAAAGAACAGCGGGAGCAAGCGTTACTCCGAATCCAGAATTATCAGAACTTAGCATCACGCTACTACAACAAAAAAGTTCGCGGAGGTCACTTTGAAGATGGCGATCTCGTTTTACGGAAGGTCTTTGAAGGCACCGAAGAGAAGAATGCAATAAAACTCGGTACTAACTGGGAGGGACCTTACCATATCATGAGGGTCGTCAAACCGGGAGTGTACGAACTCATGAAGATGGACGGAACACCGATTCCTCGATCCTAGAATTCAATGAACCTCAAGCGATACTACTATTAGAAGTTCGGCACTATGCCAAAAAAAAAATAATAATAAAAAAATAAAAGAAGATCACCGGGCTCCTATACTTGAAGCTCGCTTTTAATAACGATGTAATACGAACTACGAACGGCTTGATCCCTCTTTCGAGGGTACGTAGGCAGCCCACCTCGGGTTCAACTATTACTTAAATAAAAAATTTCTAAGGCATAAAAACCGAACTCGAACAGTTCGTCTCTATAAGGAAAAACCAAACTCGAACAGTTCGTCTCTATAAAGAAAAGCCGAACTTAAACAGCTCGCCGAGCTCGAACAGTTCATAATTAGTTAAAAGCCGAACATCAACAGTTCGCAAAACAGAAACTTGAAACAATTCTCTATGAAAAATTAGAACTCAAATAACCGAACTTCGAAAGGTTCACCTAAAGCCATCGCGGTTTCTCATATCGACGTCCTGGCCAGACGATCGATAGAACAATGACAAGCCGAGCTATAGCTTGCACGCATCCTCATGGTGTTATGGATAACACACTTTCCATGTTTAAGCCAGGACCAGTCCCGCACTAACCCGCTCTCAGATCATCCGAGCTAAGTAATCCGAGTCCGTCTCGAACACTCCGATTCGATCTGAGAAGACCTGAAGTATCTTAAGACGAGCACTCTTATGCTAAGCTCTAAGGTGGAGCCGAACGTTTCCTCTCGCAAACCTAAGCCGATTTCTCAACAATCGCAAAACCCTTAAGCCGATTTCTCAACAATCGCCAAATCTAAGCCGATCTACTAAAACGATCGCCGACCTCAAATAGGTCGTAGAATCAAATTCACCCTCTTCACCCAGGCTAAGACCGTATTGTTTACGGCCCCATTTCGTGTACGGTGGATTTGAGAAGATCGTATAAATTTACGACTTCAAACAAGCCGGGATTCAATAAAAAAAAATATATATAAATCTCCAAAAACGACTAAGTAAATTAAACAGAGATAAAGTTCGAAATTCATACCAAAAATACGATTGGTATCGGACTATAAAAATCCCCCGATACCAAAAGGTCGAGTTATAAAGGCCCCTCGGGCAAAAGAGTAGTTACCAAATTACTAAAAGATAAAAGGAATAACAATTAAACATTTTGATTCCTTAGAGCGCTCGCTCGATCACCCGACATCGAAGCTTGATTCGAACCAAACATGTCGAGACCTGGTGGGACTCCCGCTCCTATCGGCAGAGAAATTTGCGGATGAACCGGCTTGACGAACGGCGTCACCCTAAGGTCCTCCTCAGCAAGTTCGCAGCGGTCGATCGCCTCGTACTCGGCCGACTTCTCGGTTTTAATCTTATTTAGCTGCTCGATACGGGATGGAGGGACCTTAATATTATGCTTCTTCTTGAGACTCTCGCAAAAACCCAGAATCCCATGAACCTGGTTGATAGCGAGGAACGGCTTCTTCATCCGGTCGACAGCAGCAAGATGATCGCTCACCTTCTGAAGCCGAACTTGACACTTCTCTGTCACCTCCTTCCTCTTCATGATTTATCGCATACGACCAGCCTGCAAACGAGTTGTATCTCTAACCAAAGTAAGGGCGAGAGCGTCTTTCTCCGCCAAGAGCTCGGCATTGAAGGCTTTCAAAGCAGCCAGCTCCTTTGTCAGTTCGGCAACCGTGAAGTCTCCGGCTTCCGACCTTGCCCGTTCGGCAAGCAACTCCTTATGCACCTCTTTGGCCGCAACGCCAATCTCTAGAGCTTCACGCCACGCCGAGTTGAGCTCGCGATCATAAGCACCAACGAGCTCGTTCGTTTAGGCTACCATCTGAAAAGAAAATTTTTTCAAAAGCCAACACTTCAAGAAATCTAAAATTAAAGCGACCCCCGAATTCGAAATCTTTCTTACATTGGTTGTAGTCCGGGCCAGCTTTTTGTAAGCAACAGATTGGAAAAGATCCTTGGTCGCAGATTGGCCAGAAGAGCTGCCATCAGCACCGTCGGTGATAGCGACCAGAGTGTCGCCTCCCGCGTGCGGGGAATCGACTTGGAATTCGGCATTCTCTCCACCGACCTTATCTGGACCGACCTCAACGGTCTCTTTGGCCTCACGCCTCGATGGCTTCCTGCCCCTTTTCTTCTTCTTCTTATGCCTCTCGGCTTCAAGAGAAGCCCCTTCTTCAGCAAGAACTTGTTCCCCATCAATCGGAACTTGTTCCTGTTCCTCTTGGACAATTTGCTTGTCGGCGGCAGTTTGCCCGTCTTGATTAACGTTTGGAATCTCAAAAATGTCATCATCGCCCTCCATATCGGCGGTTAGGTCAGGGATATCATCAAGCCTCATTCTTCTTCTCGGACCGGAAGGGTTGGCTAAGGAAAAAGAAAATGACAAGTCAGAAAAGCGTTTACCGAACCGATAAAGAAAATATTACCGAGACAAACCTTTAAGAGCTCGCTTGGCTTTTAAATCAAGTTTTTCTTGGTACGCTTCCGGCCACCGAACTTTCCCAGCAGCACTCAACTGCTTTTCCTTAACCGAAGTGAACCCGGGGATTGTTGTGAGGAAGCTCGGAGTATGACGGGCTGAACAGACAAAAGGAAAATGACTTAGGAAAAATAAATCAAAGAATAAACTCGAAGGAGCCAACATATACCAATAGGAGTCCTCCATTGAGTTCAGTAGTTCTCGTCAGGCCGTTCTACCGAGGCTTCGTCAATCTGAACGTAAAAATACCAAGTATTCCAGCTATTGATCTTGCTCGGCTTATTCCCAGTAACGAGGTCGTACTCCGGCTTTGCGTTGGCCGATAGGAACCATGGCTTATCCCTCGAAAGATTCACGCGGAACAGCCTTTTGAAGACTTTAACATCGATAGGAATGCCGCACTCATTCCCAAGAGTGAGAAGTCCGACGATGTTAATTATCGTGACGGGCATGAGCTGAGAGATTGCAATATGCCGCCTTTTGCAGTATCTGTAGAGGAGTTCGGGAAGAGGAAATCGAAGACCGCAGCTTTTGAAATAGTCTTCGTATACGCAGAAATACCCGTCGGGGGCATCCCAGGGTCGCTGGTTAGCATTCAGGATGATGAAAACCTGCTCTTTAGGAGCACCGCATCGCTCCAAAGTATTCTGAATCGACTCCCTGTTAGATCGAGTCGGACTAATGTTTACCGGAGCCACAACCTTACGCCGAACTACCGATGGGGCATTTTCGTCTGGACGAACTGCTGGCAAAGCAGCCTCATCGATTGGACGGGCTCTCTGTTCTTCAGCCTCGGCCAACTGAAATGCGAACTCTCTATCCACCCGAACTTGACTGTTCGACTCGGTGACTTGTTCGTCTACGGGCAGAACCTGGGCATCTGTTCCACGATCATCTTCATCAATGAGGCGCGGGATTTGAATAGCAACACATGAGCAACCAAGTTCGGCAGGAGTAGGCTGGGAGCTACGTCTGATTAGCTCATGCCGAACATCACTCAAACCGTCCGATGAATCGTTGGGATCGGAATCATCGACAAACAACCCAAGATTCGGGAGCTTTGGAGATGGAGCTCGGTCATTAACTGAAGAAGATTGACGAAGAACAGTATGAAGGTCGACCGGGAAAACTTGAAGAACTTCAATGTAGATCGGAAAGCGGTAAAAAATAAAATAATTCTAGAGAGAAGGGAGAGCGCTAGAGAGAGAAAGTAAAGTACCCTTTTGAGAACAAGGAAGAAGTGAAAATTCGGAGGGATTCAGGCAGTATTTAAAAAGAAAAATGCAATGATGACGACTCCTCGAATTCCGCGACAGTTGAGGAAGGCGAACCGACGCGACCCTTCCAAGAAAGATTTACTGAACTCGAAAAAGTTCCGAATTCATAAATCCCAAGACGAGTGGCTCGAACTCAGAGATAACAGGGAAAGAAATCCGAACAATCGTACCGATCTCAATTCTAACAGAGCTAAAGAGCCCTCCGTAAAACTTCGCCGAACTCAAGAAAAGTCCTTCGCCGAACTGAGGGGGGGACTAATTGTTAGAGGGGAGTTTAGCACTCCCCGGTTTAGCTCTGCTCGAACCAAGACCGGTTCGATTATTCCCGGTTTACGACGGTTTGGGCCAGAAAAAAGAAAACCAAGATTCGATGGGCCAAACTTTGGGCTCAAAACGGGTCCAGTTATCCTGGCGACCGACATCCGAGGCCCAACGAGGGCCCAGTTCGTTACAACAGAGATTGACCGACCTCCGAGATAAGTGGAAGATTGCCTTATCTCGTAGCAAAATCAGCAGAATTTCCTTACTCCTAATCAAACTAGGAAAAGGAAGTTTTCCTTTCAATGACTGACTCTAAATCTTATAAATAGGGAGGACACAAGCACATTGAGAAGGGGGAGAATAATAGGAGGGACAGAAGAAAGAGAGAGAGCTCCAAATCGCCGATCTCAACTTCTCTTGTTTCCTTAGTTCTTTTTAAATCTCTGTTGTAACGCCGAATTCAATTAATAAAACGAGATTCCGATCCAAAGTTCTCTGTTTTACCCCTTTGTGTGATTTTCATAATCAACATGCGGGGTTGATTAATATGGTTTAAGGTAACAAATTCCATGGCCTATCTATGGAGGACCGTTGGATCATATTGATCAATTCGATAGGATATGCAGGCTCACCAAGATGAATGGTGTCTCGGAAGACGGTTTCAAGCTAAGACTCTTCCCATTCTCCCTTGGAGATAAGGCACATCAATGGGAGAAGAATCTACCTCAAGGCTCTATCACGTCTTGGGACGATTGCAAGCGAGCTTTCGTCGCTAAGTTTTTCTCACCGGCCCAAACCGCTAAGTTGAGGAACGAAATCTCTAGCTTTACCAAAAGATCAAACGAGTCCTTCAACGAAGCGTGGGAAAGGTTTCGAAGCTACACTTCTCAATGCCCCTGATAGTAGGATTTTTGTTATGTTCATATCAAATCCTCTATGCTTGTCATTGTAGCATAAGAGGTGTCAATCCATAGAGGTTAAGATCAATGCACTAAGAATACATGAATCTTCCTAAGCTAGAGCAAATGTTTTTGGTTTTTATATTTTTGAACAAATAATGTAAAATGCAAGAAAGAAAACAAAGGCTAGAAGTGTTGGAAAAATGAATTAACTATCAAAAAGATGATTAATGAACAAACAATGATGATTTAGATTGAATTAAACACTATCCTAGAACATGGAATTCACAATTATGATTAATCCACTCTCGTGGCACTAATCACTTTGTTAATCACCAAATCAAGAACAAACTCTCGTTTGTGATAAGATGATTAACAAGCTTCAATCTCCAATTCCACTTAGTTCACTAATCACCCTAGACATCACTCATTGGCTAGGCATGAAAGACTCACAAAAGGTTTGGTTCAATCATTTCATCGAACACCTCTCGGGCGTGAAATGCCTAAGCTCTAGTTTTGATCTCTCAATCCAAAACTAGCTTTGAGATCAACCTAAGTGAAGGATCTAACAAGATGCAACCTAAATCCATCATCATCTAACCATCAAGACAATTGACTAACGATTCTAATACACACAATCTATGCTATTCCTTAGGTTAAGATCACTAATTATGACTAATCCTTTCTCAAGGCACTAATCACTTTGCTAATCACTAAATCAAGATCAAATGCTCATTTGTGATGAAATGATTAGCAAGCATTAAGATCAATATTCAAATCAACCAATAAACACCTTAAGCAACTACTCTCATAGGTTAACAATGTAAATCTCTTATTTAGTTCTTTGAGGAATTTCATCAAACACCTTGTGGGTGTGAGAATCCCTATGATCTAGATTAACTTTCTCAAGCCCAATCTAGCATTAAGATCACTAAATAAGAAAGGAAAGCAATGATTAAGAACATAAGCAACACAAATCAATCATCAAATCATCAAAGTCAAGCCATCCATAATTCAACAAAAAGCCTAAAGTCTAGACATAAAGAACATAAGAGAAAAGGATATAAAGCTAAAGGAAGTTGCATAAATAAAAGATAAGGGTGAAGAGATCTTCTCTAGAGTGGCATTTGTATGAAGAACAATCAAAATCCCTCCAAAATCATAAGAAGAGTTTGGGATAAAACCCAACTCTAGAAAGAAGAAAGTTTAGAACAAAAATTAGGTTTTAAGAGTATTTATAGTAAAAAGGGCGAACCGGGTCAACCCGGAACAAACCGGGTATTGACCCGGTCAAATCTGGGTTTTGGTCACATAAGGGCTCTGTACCGACCAGTCCTGGGTCGGTACAGTGGGTCGGCGCTAAAACTTTGTCGCACAGGACGGATGGGTGCTGGGTCGTGCGGGAAGAGTTTTAGCCGAGAGAAATGATGAGCTGGTCGATGCAAGATGAGTTTTAGCCGGCAGAAATGATGAGCTAGTTGATGTAGGATTAGTACCGTTTGACAGTACCGACCCAGGATGGGTCGGTACTAATCTCCTTTGAGCAAAGCTCGTTTGGGCGCCAGCCGGACATGTCCCTACTAAATCTAATGTATCTTTCACACCACCGTTCAGAACGACTTGAAACCACCTCCAGACGACAGCCAACTCAATTATCTACAAGTCTGATGAAGACGTCAAAAGCTAAATCCGAACACAAGTCCTTCGTTTGGCCTAATCTTTCAGTCACTTCTGCTGGCTTTAATGATGACGGATTTGTAAATGGCTGATTGGAGAGGTCTGTACCGACCAGTTCTGGGTCGGTACAGATGGGTCGGTATAAGTCTCTGCCCCAGTACCGAGCAAGGTGTACCGCTCCAGAACGGGTCGGTACTGGAGTTTCTTGTGCCCATCCAATGCTGCTCCGCGTTGGTCTCGCGGCCAGACAGACATATCTTCGGTAAAATCGCGATATCTTCTGGGATACATGTCCGAATGACCTCAAACCACCTTCACTAGACAGATAACTCATCTGTCTACATCTTTCATGAAGATCATGGACGCTGAATCTGACTGTAACCTCTTCGTTCTGCCGGATCTTTAAGACACTTCGGCTGGCTTCATGGGGAATGGATTTGGGAGTGGATTAGTACCGTTTGACAGTACCGAGCTAGGACAGGTCGGTACTAATCTTTGCCTTTGTACCGACCAGTTAGTACCGGTCCAGAACAGGTCGGTACTAATCTTTCTTGTGTCGATCCAATGCTGGTCGGCGTTGGTCTCGCGGCCAGACGGATACACCTTCGGTAAACTCGCGATATCTCTTGAACCGCTTATCCAAATGCCCTCATTCCAACTGCTCTGGCAAGCTAACTCATTCCTCGACAATTTCCATGAAGACAGTCGAGGCTAAATCGGACTGTATCCACTTCGTTTTGCCGATACAAATAGGTTGGTCTGCACTGCCGTGTTTGTGCCGCTTGGTTTGTGCCGACCCAGGATGGGTCGGTACAAATCTTCCTGATCCTTCATGCCGAGCAGATCTGGGTCGGTGTTGAGAAGTGCTTCTGATCGGTATAAGTCTCTGGAGCAATACCGACCCATGGTACCGACCCAATGCCGGTCGGTATTGTTCGACATCTTCGCGGCTAGTCGGGCATGGCTTCAGTAAAAAGACCATATCTTCCAAACCACTGGTCCGAATGACTTGATTCAAAATCCGGTAGAAAGATAACTCATCCCTCTACAACTTTCATGAACACCTCCGAAGCTAAATCATATCAGAGAGCCTTTGTTCGGCAGGTTCTTTTGGACGGTTCGGATGACCCCTTCCTTCTCTTATGCTCCATAACTCCAAACTTCTCCAAAATGACTCCAAGCACCTATAAAACACTCCAAATGATGCAAGACTCACTAGGACTTAATGAAACCTAGCTAGACTCTAATTTAGACCAAAACACTAAGGAAAACAATGATTATGCATGCATGTGACTCAAAACGCTAAGTAGAATGCATGCTAAAACGAGTAAAATATGAGAATATCAACTCCCCCAAACTTAATCCTTTGCTTGTCCTCAAGCAAACAAGACTAAGAAGAGGAAGAAGATCAAAATGGGAGCTCAAATCCAAAAGTACCATAAAAAGAATTCAACTCAATGTCCAAGTTACTAGCTCTAAGATGCGATCAAACAAGTCTACTCAAAAAGAGCTAGCCATATCCTTCCCTATACGAATCAAATTCAAGCCTCAACCTACACAAGTATTCATGTCATCCAATCCTTTAACATTCATTAATCGTTTCAAGTGAATCATGCTTACGCAAGGCAAGTGAATCCATTTGGCTAGGGTAAAGGTTTTGAGATAAAGATGATATCAAATGTATGGGATTACTCCAATGCAAGGGATCTCTCAATGAATGAGCAAGCTTTAGCAAAATGCTAAGAGTAAAAGGCAATCTATGCATACAAGGATAGACTCACATCTACCCAATGCCTAAAATGTCTCTAACCCTAGCATATCTACCCATGAAGTCCTCATCCTAAGCTACCCTTTTCTCACTTGGCCTTTTTGCCTTCATGCCTCATACGTGAACTTTTTCTTCCACTTCATCTTTTTCTCACTTGGGGAATTTCTTCTTCTTCATTGAATCTTGTGGTTTCGTGCTTCTTTTTGTTGTTTCTTTAGCTCTTCTTTCTTTCTTTTCTTTGCCTTGCCTCATCATTTACCAATTGATTCCTTAGCCAATTTTTGGCTTTTTACTTTGCTTCTATGAGGCTATAACTATCACTAAGAGCTATTCTTGATAACTTGCACTAACCACGTCACAATATTGCATTCCTCTTTCACCTTCACTTTCTCCCTTTTGATCCCACTTCCTTCTTATCCACAATTCCATTAGTCACACATTTTCGTTCACACCAAACCCAAAACTTCCCTTTCCCACGAGCCTAGCCTAGTCTAGCCTTTGATGTTCGGCTAGATCTACATGCAATCCTATCCTTGTCGCCCTAAACTCAACACTTTTTGCCAAGCTTACTCGAAAAATTAGGCCTCACATACGCACACTAAAGATTTTGGCTTGAAAGGAGGGTAGGTTAAAGGTATGGAAAACCGTTCCAATAATGGGAATCGGCTACTTGGACTAGCAAAAAAGTGGTGAAAAGGATAAGAGAGCCCAAGTATGTATATGGTAACCATGAATTCACTATGCAATGCACAAGCGTGATAATTTCAATGTCAAAATTACGGTTCTCACTTAAGTAGGATTGGAATCAAATCAAAACTTGCTTTAGCTAAGACCCTAGTAATGAAATGCGAGATCAAAATATGGTTCATCCTTGATTTCAACACGAGATCAAAAGCATCAAACAACAAGCAACGAGGGCATTGAATCAAGCTCTAAAAATGGTACTCATAAATCTGTCATTGCTCCTAATGCTCATGCAAAGCTACCTTATATGCTATGCATCTAGACTCGATCCTATATGGAATGCACAAAAGTTCAAAAAATTTCAAATTTATTGAAAATGCATGATATGCATGAGACTCAAGATGGAAAAGGCAAAATAAGATCACAAAACACAAGGTTAAATGACATAAACCCCTCCCCCAAACTTGAATTGCACCGTCCCGGTGCAACAAAAGTCAAGGAGAAGGTAAAAACTATGCAAGAATGTATATACAATGAAATGGAGTGAGAATCATACCTTGGAATTGAATCGAGGAGGAGAGGAGTGTGACATGTTGTGGCCGAACCCTCCTTTCATCACACACCACGACCTTGGACCCAAGAGACAAATCATAGACCGATCCGACCCAAATTTGCCATCCTTTATTGTTGACGAGCGTGGTCCTCTTAATTCATGTTGGTTTTGTGTCGCAAGCTTGACGAGGGATAGGCTTGGGGAGGTCCCCAAGGGCGCGTTTAACGTCACTAGCTTGACGGTTGCTTCCTCATTGTCACTTCCTTCATGAAAATCACAAGAAAAGTGAAAAGATTAGCAACAAAAGAAAATAAAAAGGCTCTAGTCTCAAAAAGATTCAAAATCCTAATGATCAAAGCTAAACCCCAATGGCAACGGCGCCAAATTGATAAATTTATGTATCAATTTGGCGCTGTTGCCATATTGGGATTTGATTTTAACATTGAGATTTAGGTTCTTCGTGAGCTTAAGTATTACTTTCTACCAAGTTACTAATCTTCTTTATTTCCTATTGCTTTTGCTGTATGCATACCCGTTCCCGTGGCAATACCAATCTCGTAGAACCAAGGGACGATATTGATCAACTTCAAAAGGGTTCAAGAGCACGACAAAACCGCGTGAGAGCGCAAGAAGAGGTTGGTAACGAAATGGAGAATTTTGACGATGTTCCACTTGGGAACATTCACGATAATATTCCACACCAAATGAACGGTGGGAATGGAAATAGGAACAACCAAGGAGGTGGTGGCAATGGAAACCATCCCCACCCAATCCGTCCAAACCATCCACCTAGGGCTCGGCATGTTGTTGGAGAAGGTGATGCGGCGAATGCACACCAAAATCGCCAAGGGATTCAACCACCTCCGGTAGAAAACAACAACCTTGAGGTCAAACCGGGGTTAATCAACATGGTTCAAGCTAACAAGTTTCATGGGTTGTCAATGGAAGATCCATTAGACCACATAGACCAATTCGACCGGATATGTGGTCTCACTAAGATCAATGGAGTCTCCGAAGATTGTTTTAAACTTCGTCTCTTCCCGTTCTCTCTAGGTGACAAGGCTCACCAATGGGAAAAGAGCTTACCCCAAAAATCTATTACTTCTTGGGATGATTGCAAACGTGCGTTTCTTGCCAAATTCTTTTCACCGACTCGAACCGCCAAGCTTCGCAACGAGATATCGAGCTTCACACAAAGGTCCAATGAGTCTTTCAACGAGGCTTGGGAGAGATTTAGAGGCTACACTTCTCAATGCCCTCATCATGGCTTTAGCAACGCCTCTCTCTTAAGTACTCTATACCGGGGTGCTTTGCCTAAGATTCGAATGCTACTCGATACGGCATCGAATGGTAATTTATTGGCTAAAGATGTGGAGGAAGCAATGGAGCTTGTGGAAAACTTGGCTACGATTATGACCGCGCCACAAGGACCACAAGCGACTTTGACGAGCAAAAGCGGTCTAAAGACATGAAGCTCCTTAATGAAAAGGTGGACAAGCAAGCAACGATGATGGATAAGCTCTTCACCAATAGTCAAAAGACGGTTAACTATGTCGGGAACTTTGATGAGGAACAAGCCTACATTGAGGAGGATGTGGCTTCCAACAATCTTGAAGAGGTTAACTATGTTGGGAACCAAGGGAACTACCAAAGCTAAGGGTTCAATCACAACTATAGGAACCATCCCAACTTTTCTTACCGGAATACCAATGTTGAGAATCCACAAGACCAAGTGTATCCTCAACAACAAGGGAACCAAGCCCCTCAACAAAAGCAATTCAATCAACAACAAGGTCAAGCCTCTAACTCAAACCAAGTTTTCATTCCCAAGAACAACTTCCAAGGAAACCAAGGCGGATTTTAACAAAAACAAGCTTTCGCACCACCCGGTTTTCAACAACAACAAGGGTTTATACCACAAGGTCACACGTCTACGTCTAAACCGCAAGAGCTTGACTTGAGCTCCATGTTCCAACAATTACTAAAGGGACAAGCGGAGATCAATACACGGGTAGATTACTCATACAACGACCTCAACACCAAGATTGAGGCTTTGAACTCCAAGGTAAAACAAATGGAGACCAAAGGCGTTGCTTCTTCTTCCCGACCACAAGGTCAACTTCCGGGCAAGTCCGAGACCAACCCCAAGGAGTACGTCAACGCCATCGCCCTACGGAGTGGAACGGTTTTGCCAACTAGAATAGCTCCTCCTACTCTCAACGAGGACGTTGAGAACCACGGTGGGGGGGTGGAACTTCAAGAAGATGAAGACTTGGTTGAAGACGTGGTAGTAAGAGATGAAGAAAAGAGTAGAGAGGTTGAAAAGGTCAAGCCTAGGGTTGTTGTTGCTCAAGAGAAGCCAAAGAAGAATGTGTTCGTCCATAAGCCCTACGTTCCTAAGCTACCATTTCCCGGCGATTCAAGAAGCAATTGTTGGAAAAGTACAAGGCGGTGTTTGATAGGCAAATGGAGAAAGTGGAGTTTACAATGCCATTGGTTGACGCATTTCTACTTGTACCCCAATATGCTAAATGTCTCAAGGATGCGGTAAAGGAAAGAGCAAAAGAGATGGAATCCATGGTGATTTTGACTCATGAATGTAGTGCCATCATCCAAAAGAAGGTGGTACCCAAGAAGCTTGGAGATCCCGGTTCCTTCACTCTACCGTGTGCTATAGGTCCGCTAGCATTCAACAATTGCCTTTGTGATCTAGGAGCTAGTGTGAGTCTCATGCCGTTCTCGGTTGCTAAAAGATTAGGCTTCACGACGTACAAAGCTTGCAACACATCTTTGATCTTGGCGGATAGAAGTGTGAGAGTACCCATCGGTTTGTTGAGGACCTACCAATCATGGTTAGAGATTTCATTGTCCCAACAGACTTTGTTGTGCTTGAGATGGATGAAGAGCCTAAAGATCCACTCATCTTTGGGAGGCCGTTTTTGGCAACCGCGGGAGCTATCATCGACGTGAGAAAAGGGAAGATTGATTTGCATTTGGGTAAAGATGAAGTGCTTGAGTTCAACATCAATGATGTCATGAAGAAACCCACAATTGACGGTCAATGCTTCTACATTGAGACGATGGACGAGCTCGCGGATGAGCTACTTGAAGAGATAAGTCTTGAAGATGGGTTACAAGTGGCTTTGACACAAGAACAAGGCGAACATGGGCATTTGAGTGAGGAATGCGAAGGGTACAAGCTACTTTTAGACTCACACAAGCCGGTTGATAGAGAGACTCCGTTCATTGAGTTGGGTAGTCAAGTGACTAATTGTGGAGATGGGTCAAGCATGTTTTCGGTTCACGAGAGCTTCGCTATGCAAGTGGATCAAGTGGAGGACGAGACAGATGCTAGCAATGGTAAGTCTAGCAATGATGACGATTGGAGTGAGCTCAAGGCACCTAAGGTGGACCTCAAACCGCTCCCTAAAGGGCTAAGGTACGCTTTCTTAGGTCCCAATGAGTCTTACCCGGTGATAGTCAATGATGAGCTTAATGAATATGAAATTGCCGCACTCTTGAAAGAATTAAGGAAATTTAGAAGAGCAATTGGATACTCCCTAGGTGATATCAAGGGTATCTCTCCATCTCTTTGCACACATAGGATCCATCTAGAGAGCGAATCGATGACTTCTATTGAACACCAACGTAAGTTGAATCCTAATTTCAAAGAGGTGGTCAAGAAAGAGATTCTTAAGCTCTTAGATGCGGGGGTTATATATCCTATCTCTGATAGTGCGTGGGTATCCCCGGTTCATGTGGTACCTAAAAAGGTAGAATCACGGTGATAAAAAACGACAAGAATGAGTTAATACCAACTAGGACTATCACCGGGCATAGGATGTGCATTGATTACCAAAAATTAACTCCGCCACTAGGAAAGACCACTTCCCTCTCCCGTTCATTGATCAAATGCTTGAAAGACTTGCTCATCACCCGTTCTATTGCTTTTTAGATGGTTATTCGGGATTCTTTCAAATTCCTATTCACCCGAACGACCAAGAAAAGACGACATTTACATGTCCTTATGGCACATTTGCTTATCGAAGGATGTCGTTTGGACTNTTGTTAATCATCTTATCACAAACGAGAGTTTGTTCTTGATTTGGTGATTAACAAAGTGATTAGTGCCACGAGAGTGGATTAGTCATAATTGTGAATTCCATGTTCTAGGATAGTGTTTAATTCAATCTAAATCATCATTGTTTGTTCATTAATCATCTTCGTGATAGTTAATTCATTTTCCAACGCTTCTAGCCTTTGTTTTCTTTCTTGCATTTTACTTTCTTAATCTAAAAACATAAAAACCCAAAAACATTTGTTCTAGCTTAGGAAGGTTCATGTATTCTTAGTGCATTGATCTTAACCCCTATGGATTGACACCTCTTATGCTACAATGACAAGCATAGAGGAATTGATATGAACATAACACAAAATCTCGTTATCACCGGCTTCTACCGTCGCTTCATCAAAGATTTCTCGAAGATCACAAGGCCTCTCACTAGGCTACTTTGCAAGGAAGTTGAGTTCATTCTTGATGAGGAGTGTATGGTGGCGTTCTTGGAGATAAAGAAAGCGTTGGTTAGTACTCCCATAGTCTAAGCCCCGGATTGGGATCTTCCTTTTGAGATTATGTGTGACGCGAGTGATTTCGCGGTTGGAGCGGTCTTAGGCCAAAAGAAAGACAAGAAGACCAATGTCATCTACTATGCAAGTAGGACCTTGGATGACACCCAAGCTCGGTATGCTACTACAGAGAAGGAGTTGTTAGCGGTGGTGTTTGCTATGGAGAAATTCCGTTCGTATGTGGTTGGCTCAAAGATAGTAGTCTACACGGATCACGCGGCTTTGAGGTACATACACGCCAAGAAGGACACCAAGCCAAGACTTCTCCGGTGGACTTTGCTACTTCAAGAGTTTGACATGAAGATTGTGGACAAGAAAGGTATTGAGAACGGAGTTGCAGATCATTTGTCTAGGTTGAGGATTGAAGACCTTGTTCCAATAGACGACAAAATTCCCGAAGAAAGTCTTATGTTGGTGAGTGCCTTGAGGAAAGGGATAGAGGCCGCGAAGAGTCTTGAGAATGCGAGCGGTTTAGAAGACGGCAAGCTGTCTTGGTACGCGGATTTGGTTAACTACTTAGCTTGCGGAAGAGAGCCGCCGAGGTTAGAAGGGTACAAGAGGAAGAAGTTCTTCCATGATGTCACTCGTTTCTATTGGGATGAGCCGTTCCTCTACAAGTTGTGTTCGGATGGTCTCTACCGACGGTGTGTCCCGGAAGAAGAGGTTAGCTGAATCTTGTTCCATTGTCACGGTTCATCATATGGCGTTCATTTCGCTTCATTCAAGACGTCGACAAAGGTTCTACAATCCGGTTTTTGGTGGCCAAGTCTATTCAAAGATGCACATGCTTTTGTTTCCACTTGTGATGCTTGCCAAAGAAAGGGGAATATTAGTAGAAGAGACGAGATGCCTCAAAACCCGATCCTCGAGGTGGAAATTTTTGATGTTTGGGGCATTGACTTCATGGGACCGTTCCCCTCTTCTTACGGAAACCAATACATTTTGGTAGCAGTGGATTACGTATCTAAATAGGTCGAAGCAATCGCTAGTCCGACTAATGATGCTAAGGTGGTTCTAAAGCTTTTCAAATCGATCATTTTTCCATGCTTTGGGGTGCCAAGGGTAGTCATTAGTGATGGAGGAAGCCACTTCAACAACAAGGTCTTCGAGAGTCTACTCAAGAAGCACGGGGTTAAGCATAAAGTGGCTACACCGTATCACCCTCAAACAAGTGGCCAAGTGGAAGTTTCGAACCGAAAAATCAAGGCCATACTAGAGAAGACCGTAGGTAGCTCGAGAAAGGATTGGGCTAAGAAGCTAGATGATGCGTTATGGGCATACCGGACGACATTCAAGACACCTATAGGAACTACACCGTTCAATCTTCTCTACGGGAAGTCATGCCACTTACCGCTCGAGCTTGAGTACAAAGCCATGTGGGCCGTGAAACTTCTCAATTTTGATCTCAAATCAGCACAAGAGAGGCGCTTGATCAAACTTCAAGAACTCGATGAGATTAGGCTCGAGGCCTATGAGAGCTCCAAGATTTACAAAGAATGAGCCAAGGCCTTTCATGACAAGAAGATTGTGCTAAGGACTTCAAGGCCGGAGATCAAGTCTTGCTCGTTAACTCCCGGTTGAAACTATTTCCCGGGAAGCTACGGTCTAAGTGGTCTGGTCCCTTTGTGATCAAGGATGTGAGGTCTTATGGAGCCGTTGTTCTCGTGAACAAGAACGGAGAAGAATTTGTTGCAAACGGGCAAAGACTCAAACCGTACCATGCCAATGAAATCGTTGAGGAGAGCATCTCACCTCCTCTCAATGATGTTCCTTCCGCCTAAGCGGGTAACCGACGTCGAACTTAGTGACATTAAACAAAGTGTTCTTAGGAGACACCCCAAGCTTACCGCTTGTATATACTTTTCATTTTATGCTTTTCTATCTTTTCTAGGTCTTTTTGATGTTTTGTTTAAGTGTTGATAGGATCTTGACGGGCTGCGAAGTTTTAGGTCAACAGTGTTGAGGAACGCAAGGTTTAGACTGCGAGAACAGAAAATCTGGAGGACCATACCGCTCCATTATGGGTCGGTATGGTGGATCGGTACTGGGACAGAAGGTTGTACCGACCGAGTGCACTGAGCAGGAACGGGACGGCACAAAAAGAAGGAAGAGGACCTGACAAAGTGGACCGATCGACTCCCAGCCGGTGCTAATCAAGCGGTACAACAACAATTTTTGTGCCGCTCAATTAGTACCGCGCCAAGATGGGCCAGTACAGAGAGAAATCCTTGTTGAGCGACTCCTAGCCGAAATAACTTCACGCGAGCAAGTTTTCAGCCGAGGGAAATGCACCCGAGACACTTTTTGACCGGCTAGAAAAGGAGAGAGACACACCAAAGGCGTACAGGGGGAAATTTTTATGCCGGATGGCTAGTACAGACCGAGAATCGAACAGTGCAAGGCATAAAATCTTCCCCGAACAAATTCAGGCCGACACAATCTTCACTCGGGCAAGTTTTCAGCCGAGGATTAGTGCCGGATAACTTGTACCGGCTCAGAATGGGTCGGTACTAAGAACCACGTTCATACCGTTCGATTAGTGCCGACCTATGACGGGTCGGTATAGAGCAAACCGTTCGTGCCGAGTAACCGATGCCGATCGAGAACCGAGCGATGGGAAGAAAAAGGCTCGTACCGCACAGTCTATGCCGATCAAGGATCGAACGATGCTGAGGAAAACGTCTGTACCGCTCGATTTGTGCCGATCCAAAACGGATCGGTATGCAAAAGTCAATGCGATCAACAATTTTCACGCGCAATTTTTACCGGCCGTGGCCCGTTTGACCCGACCCGACGCGATAAAAACCCTCCTTCTCCGGCTAAGTTTATCGCGCCTCCTCCTTCCCTTTTCTCTCTCGATTTTTCTTCTTTTTACCATAACTTTCACTCTAGTTACTCAAATTCTGCGATTCAAAGTGCTGTGAACTCAAATTTTCGTGCCCTTCTTGGATTCAGCATCGTTTTTATCGATTAAGCATTCATCCCTAAGGTATTTCACCAAAACTTCGTGATTGTGCTCTTGAGTTGAAACTCCATGGGAGTGTTTGTGTGATGCACCTAGCTCGTTTTTTTAGCCTTGGGGTTTGCTGGGGGATAATTGAATTGCTGTTTCTTTGAGCTGGAATGGGAATTCGATGGATAATTTGAAAATTTGTGTTCTTGCCTCTCAATGTTGCCTCTCGATGGAGATTTTGTGAACATGAGGAAATTTGATGATCAATTCTTGAGAGTTTTAGGAGTTTAATATATGGGCTTGAACCTAATTGATTATTTTCGTTGGATTAAACCATCTCTCTCTCATGAAATTTGCTTCAACAGTGTTACTCTTCATCAATCTTGATTTATGCTTCCATGGGACTAACGATTTCTTCAAGGAATTGTAGGAACGATGGGACGAACGAGAGCCGACACAAGGAACGATAAAGCTCAAGCTCAAGCTCAGCCTCAAGCTCAGGCCGCGGGTAATACAATGGTTGCTGCGTCGAGTTCTCGAGCCAAGAAACCCGTTGATGCGAAAAGCGCTAAGGCTAAAGGCAAGCAAGTCGCCATTGTCGAAAAGCCCACGGACAAGAAGAAGGGCAAAAGTGCGGGGAAAGACAAAGGCAAGGCTGTTGCTATTCCGGATCCTACAACCACGGAACAATGCTTCGAGAAGCTTATTGAGATGGATTTTGAGCAAGGTCGTTTCGCGGATGTTGTTGTGCTAGAGAAGATGGGAATTCTCGAAGATGTGGCAACAATCTTCGACACCATGGGTCTTGGACGGTTCTTACACATGAAGGAGCATGCCCATCACGTGCTTACTTGCCAATTCCTCTCTTCTCTCAAGGTAGCCTTCTACGACGAGCATCACAAGAAGTCAAATCCCCAAACCGGGTTTGGAGAGATTAAGTTCGAGGTGAATGGCAACGACCACCGCATTACTTTCCATGAGATTTGTCAAATATTTGGTTTCCGTGAAGAGGGAACTAGCGGGAGCCCGTACTTTCATTACCCCAAGAACGAGCTCAAGCGGGTATGGGACACCATTGGCTATGGAGATTATCACCCGAGTGGAAACAAAACCACTCACATCCGCAACCCGGCGATTCGATATGTACACAAGGTGCTGGCCCATATGTTCTTCGCCAAAGTGGAGTTCGGTACGGTGACACTCGATGAACTCGAGTTGATGGCTCTCGGGTTAAGACCCCTTCTCCCGGTTTTCCCCAACGGGACGGTTTTCCAAGGAAGTGAGAGAACGCCATCTCTTGCGACTCTCTTAGTGAGACGTTTCTTTTTCTACAAGGCATGGGCTTACGAGACCAAGAACAAGAAATCCGCGATAAGCATCGGTTGGCTTGTGACGCCCATCCTAAAGGCCAAGGGGGTAATGTTGTCCCATACAAAGGCGGGGTGGAATTTGTTGGATGAGTCGTATCTCATACGCACGAGGTTCCTCAAAGGAAGGATCGGACCATTGCTCGCCTACAACGTAAAGCTCGGTAGGGATGAAGCGGTGCAAGTTTTGCTACCCAATGCGGATCTCACTAGCCTTCAAAACCGGCGGAACATCACGTTCTACCCCACCAAGGACCACCTCTACAACCCAGCCATGGATCCACCTATTGGCCTACCTCGCAAGGAAAAGGCCGAGAAGAGTAAGACTACGAGGGCAAGTGCGACTGAAGTACTCTCCGACTCCGATGATGACGCCGTTAGCCCACCATTTTCTATGCCCACCTACGGGAGTGAGCGTTACCACTTTGAGCTGTTCGATGGCGCGATGGGCGACCCCGCCACTAGACACGCACACCATCAAACGAGACTCCTCCAATGGTGGTGCAAGTGGCAAGACCGTTCAATGAGAAAGATGGCAAAGACGATCAAGAGCTTGAAGGAGACAATCAAGGAGCTTAAGGCGAAAGGATCTTGTGATGCGGCTAGCGACGCACACGGCGAAACGCGGGTCACAAACCGCCGCGAGATTGGCGAGGGATCGCATGGCGGAGAGATGATCGGTCACGAAGAAGCATGCCGTTCTTTGGCTCGTCGTGAGAAGGCGAAAAACGGAAGGCCATGAGATCTCCATCACCGTGCTCTAGCAACCCCTGTTTCTCGATGGGGTCTTCCTCCTCCTCTCAAGGTTACTAGGTAAGACTCCAACACCCTTGTACATAGTTTTTATTTTTATTTCCTTGCGTCTTGCATTGTATTGTTATTTTTATCTCTTGTTTTTGGTTCTTTTGTCGAATTTATTTCACACCGGGACGGTGCGATTTAAGTTTGGGGGAGGGACCGGCATCTAACCACGTTTATTTTGATCTTATTTTTCTATTTTGCATTTTGAGTCTCATACATTCATGCATTCATCTAAGGCATAAAAAATAAAAAAAAATTAAAAAAATCGGAAAATTTGAAAATTTAAAAAACACAAAAAGAAGTCATTTAGCTTGCATTTCACGAATAGGATCGAGTCTAGTAACATGTAGGTTGCATTGCACGTGCATAGGGAGCAATGGTGATTTTTTTTCCTTGTAGAGTATCATTTTAAGAGCTCGGTCCAATGTCCTCGTTGCTAAGTGTTTGATGCTTTGATCTCGTGTTTGAAATAAAGGACGAACCATGTTTTGATCTTGTGTCTCACTACTTAGGTTTTAGCTAAAGCATGTGTGAATCGAATCCAATCCTATCTAAGTGAGAACCTTAATTTTGACACATTAACTATCATGATCATGCATTGCACAATGGACTCATGGATTCCGCATACATACTTGGGTCATCTTATCCCTTTGTACCACTCTTGTTGGCCTAAGTAGCCAATTCCCACCTTTGGAATGGTTCCCCACCTAAAAACTCAACCTTCTTTCAAGCCTACATGTTTAGTGAGCGTTGTGAGGCCTTATTTTTGAATAGACTCAGCAAAAAGTGTTGGGTCTAGAGCGACAAGGGAAGGCTTTCATGTAGAACTAGCTCGCGTATCATGAGCTAGATTAGGCTAGGTTAGATAGGTCGGTATTTGTGATGAGGGGAATGGGTGAAAAGGAAAGAAAAGAGGGATCATGGAATTGGAAAAGTGGAAAGAAAGAAAGGAATTTGGGAGAGTGATTTGGGGAAAGCAATAAGATCAAAATGGTTGGCAAGAAAATATGCGGTTTAGCTCTAAGTGTCAAAAAGATAGTCTCTAGCTTTAAAAAGAAAGAAAAGAAGCCAAAAGGGCTCAAGTTAGAAAAGAAATGAAAGAGGCTAGAGAAAACAAAAGAGAAGCTAAGTCAAGGAAAGCAATGTATGCCAAACCATTTGTTGAAGAAGAAACCCCCCAAGTGCTTATAAAGAAGAAAGATGATGAAAAGATGTGGTGTAAGAAGGCAAGAACGCCTTGTGAAGGGTAGCTAGGATTTATTCTTTGTGGGTTTAGAATTAGGGTCGATTTTGTAATGGGGCATTAGGTAGATGGAAGTCTAGCCTTGTATGCATATATTGCTCTTCACCCTTAGCATTTTGCCAAAGTCCATTCCTTCGATGAGAGATCCCTTGTTCGAAAACCACCACATGAATTGAGATCATCTTTGTCTCAGAAACCAAGCCCTTAACCAAATGAGTTTGTTTGCATTGCATGAGCATGATCAACTTGGAACCCCTAATTGAATGTCAAAGGATTGGATGAGAGGAACGCGTGTGTAGGTTGAGACTTAGGCTTGATTCATGTAGGGAAGGGATATGGCTAGCTCCTTTTGAGTAGACTAGTTTGATCGCATTTTAGAACTAACAACTTGGACATTGAGCTTGATTTCTTTTTATGATACTTGTGGATTTGAGCTCCCGCTTTCAAACCTCTCTCCCTGCTTTCTCGTGTTTGTTCGCTTGAGGACAAGCAAAAGATTCAGTTTGGGGGAGTTGATATTCTCATATTTTACTTGTTTAGCATGCATTTTACTTAGCTTTTTTAGTCGCCTGCATGCGTAACCATCGTTTCCCTTAGTGTTTTGGTCTAAATTAGAGTCTAGCTAGGTTGCATTAAGTCCTAGTGAGTCTTGCATGTTTTGGGGTCTTTTTCCAGGTGCTTGGAGACACTTTAGGATGATTGGAAGTCACCGAACCAAGCCAAATTGGACTTGAGTGCAAGAAGAGATGGCCAAGGCAAAAACAGCAAAAGGAGAGGAGTGTACCGACCCATCCTGGGTCGGTATGATGGGTCGGTATAGGGACAGAGACAAATACCGATCCAGAGTCGATTTCATGCCGCCC
>PKMM01039133.1:41202-65117 GCA_002933915.1 Eutrema heterophyllum | reverse complement strand
TATCTTTCAAACCACCACTCCAAATGACTTCAAACCACATCCAGTAGACAGCCAACTCAATTATCTACAACCTCTATGAAGACGTCGAGAGCTGAATCGGAACGCAAGTTCTTCGTTTGGCGCAATCTTTGGGTGACTTCGGCTGGCTTCGATGAGAACAGACTGGGTTTTGTACCGATCCATTCTGGATCGGTATCGGAAGTAAAGCTGGGTCGGTACTAATCTCTGCTTCAGTACCGACCAGATAGTACCGGTCTAGGATGGCTCAGTACTGGGCTTACTTGTGCTGATCCAATGCTGGTCGGCGTCGGTCTCGCGGCCAGACGGATACACCTTCGGTAAAATCGCGATATCTCCTGGAATACATGTCCGAATGATCTCAAACCACCTTCAGTAGACAGATAACTCATCTGGCTACATCTTTCATAAAGATTATTGACGCTGACTCTGACCGTAACCTCTTCATTCTGCCGGATCTTTAAGACACTTTGGATGGCTTCATGGGGATGGACTTGGGAGTGGATTAGTACCGACCAAGTGTACCGAGCTATGACAGGTCGGTACTAATCTTTGCCTTTGTACTGACCAGTTAGTACCGGTCCAGAACAGGTCGGTACTAATCTTTCTTGTGTCGATCCAATGCTGGTCGGCATTGTCTCGCGGCCTGTAAGACATGCCCTTAGTAAAATCACCGTATCTCCTGGAATACGCATCCGAATGACCTCAAACGACCTCCTGTGGACATATAACTCATCTGGCTACAACTTTCATGAATATCATCGAGGCTGAATCCGACCGGAACCTATTCGTTCAGCCGGTACAAATGGACCGACCTGCACTGCCATGTTTGTACCGACCAAGTAGTACCGCTCCAGAACAGGTCGGTACTAATATTCTTGAGCCTTCATGCCGATCTGATCTGGAGCGGTATTGAGAAGAGCTTCTGGTCGGTACAAGTCTTTGTTGCTATACCGATCCAATGCTGGTCGGTATTGGTTGACAGCTTCGCGGCTAGTCGGGAATGGCTTCAGTAAAAAGGGCATACCTACCAAACCGCACTTCCGAATGATCTGATTCAAACTCCACTGGACAGCTTACTCACTCCTCTACGACTTTAATGAAGACCGTTGAGGCTGAATCTGAACGGAAGGTCGTCGTCGAGCTGCATCTTTCCGGCGTGTCGGATGAACTTTACATCCTACTTTGCTCCATGACTCCAAATATCTCAAAATGCCTCCAAAACACCTACAAACACTCCAAATGCATGCAAAAACTCTGTAGGACCTAGTGAAACATCCTAAACTCTAATAAAGACCAAAATGCTAGACGAAACCATGATTATGCATGTAAATGACACAAAACTCTAAGTGAAATGTATGCTAAAACATGCAATATATGAGAATATTAGCCCCCATCACGGTTTTTCCAATGCATCTCTCCTAAGCACCCTCTACCGTGGTGTTTTACCCAAGATAAGGATGCTTCTAGACATGGCCTCCAATGGGAACTTCTTGGCCAAGGATATTGATGAAGCCATGGAACTAGTTGAGAATCTAGCTCAAAGCGACGAGACTTATGGAGATGATTACGATAGAGCAACCCGAATGACTAGTGATTTAGAAGAGCAAAAGAGGACCAAAGAAATAAAGAGCCTCAATGACAAGATATACACTATCAATCTACCCTCAAATGACAATAAATCTACCAACAATGTATCATCGGCTATTACGAATTCATATAAACTCTACCGCCATTATAAAAACAAATCTACTAACATAGATTTTACACTATCAATTGAAAAAAATACCAACTGAAACTACAAAACCTTACATGCAAATCAGCCACCATTCAAACAAATCTTCCAATCCCTTACATTAAATCTACCACCATTCAAATAACAAAAACTACACAACAAACTTTTAATCAACAAATCTACCACCATACGTTAACAAATCCACCAACATTAACAACATCAATATTTTCTCAATTATCACTAGAAATTTCTCTCCTTTCACCGGGATGTAGTATGCTTCACCGGGAACCATTACTGTACAAGATATATGCACACACAAAATTAAGGTTTAGTTTTTTTTTTCTCAAAAAACTCAGTTTCGGAAGCCGCCGCCCCTACTCGAACTGGTTTCCACTGGAACTTTGCCATTTATTCCCCTACTGCTCGCCGGCAACTCGATTCTGTCGCTTAGCCCAATAACATTTCAGATTCGTCGCTCGTCGCATCGCGTACCTCGCCGAAGAAGAAGAAAAGACTCGAGAAAGGAGAGGAGTTTACCTAATCGACGCCGGAGTTCCACTCGCCGGAGAAGACAATAGATTTTTGAAATATCGCACTAAAGTCGTCGGAGAAGACGATAGGTTTTTAGAAATCAATGAATGTTTTTTTTTCACCAGATCTACTCTTTTTTTTGTTTATTTATTTTCATTAATTCCCTTTATTTTATTTTTTATAAAAAGACTCAAAATTAAAACCAAAATAAAAATTATAATGGCCTTTTTGGTTTTTAAAACGAAAAAACATACTTGAATGTATTTTGACAACTTTTGAAAGTTAGTTTAGTTAGAGAAACTTTTGTTAGAGTTTTTTTTATTATTAATCTAACTTTATTTATATATAATATCAAATATTACATAGAAAGTACACGAATAATAAAATAAAAGATTTTAAATAACAATAAAACAATAGAAAGACATATGCCGATGTTTTTCGAAAAAAAATCTTAGTCGTTTTCATATTCGCATTTGAACGGATGCGATCTTCATCTTTGGTTAGAATTTTTTTTTGGACTGCCAATTTTCAACGATTGTACGAATATCGGCGTACAANATTTTTTTTTGGACTGCCAATTTTCAACGATTGTACGTACAAAAAAGAAACATCTTTTGATCCCAAAACATCGTCCTTCCGATGGTCATTTCCATTTTCCGGATCCCATATTCGCCAACCAATAATATGACTTTTGATGCATTCACTACGGAGATGGATAACTACCCAAATAGAAGAAATCCACCAAATTACAACTCTCCGTCTCCGTTTCGAAGTCGGAGGAAAGAAACCTCGGGAAGAGGACTTGATCACATACTGCCCAGAATTATCCCACAAAGTCAGTAAAATACAGCGGCAAAGAGGAAGAGTTTTGATTAAAGGCCGCCAGAATATTTCCGATGTGAGACGTTCGAAGTAGTAAGAAGAACGCCGACAAAAGCAACGAAACCGAAGTCGCCGGTAATATATTCCACACTTGAGCGCTTGCACGGTTGTTGAATTAACGGTAGTGATGAAGTGGAAGAAAGCGGCAATCCTTGTCAACGGAGATGGCCTGTACCAATTTTCCCCAAACCGTCATTGATTTCTTCTCTTCATCTTCTTTATAGATCCAACCAAATCTCTATATAACTATTTCTATATACAGTCAAGGGAAATTATGTAAGTAGGAGAAAGGAGAACCGCCGACATATGCCGGCGGCTCTGGAAAACGACGGGAAGCGAAGATACGTTTTTTTTTTTTCAATCGCCTCTCTCTCTCTCTCCTGTGCGTCATAATCAATTGAGTTATTATGACTTTATTACAATTTTCGTAAGAGTTATTCTAGTAATATCACTACTTTTGAACATCAGCTTAGGTAATTTTCTGTTTATTTTATTTTATTTTCGGTTTGGATCTCGAGTTACGAACTTACGATATAATTGAATATCAGTTACGATTTGCGTTTAATAATCAAACGGAATATGAGTGTGAGCAGCAATGTCATTTCGATTATCACTAACATTACCTGAAGATATGCACATATATATATCCTGCTTGTACATGAGATGATGCTACAAAAGAATACAAAATGAATCACCATTCACACTTTGCTTCAGGCAAATTCGATCCAGCTCATGCCAGATTCTTTTGCCCCTAACTTCTTAGCAGCTACTCTCACTTCACTTAACCGATCCCACATACCCATTGTTGCATAAACATTCGAAAGAGATGTATAAACCGATGGATCCTCGGCAAATCCCTTGAGCAATTGCTCAGCAATTACAGTAACCAGTCCAGCATTCTTGTGAGTTCCGCAAGCAGTGAGCAGAGACATCCATATCGTTTTATCGGGCTCAAACGGCATTTTCTTGATCAATTCTTCTGCCTCTTGGAACCGCCCAGCTTGACCAAGAAGATCAACTACGCAATAATAGTGCTCTAGATACGGTTCAAGACCATATTCAGATTTCATCGATTCGAGGATGGTTCTTGCTTCTTCAAGCAGTCCAGAATGTCGGCAAGCAGTAAGAACCCCGAAAAAAGTTACCTCATTTGGTTCAACTCCAGAATAAATCATCTCGCGGAAATACTGAATCGCTTCTTTGACTCGTCCGTTGTGTCCACAACCAACGATTATCCCTGTCCAAGAGACAACATCTCTTTCCAACATACCATCAAATAACACTACACCATTGTCTATCTCACCACATTTTACATACATATCTATTAGTCCCGTCGCTGTGACGGGTTCTGATACATAACCTTTCTTTACACACAACCCATGGATCTGATTGCCCCATCCAAGCGAAGCTAAACTTGAACAGGCTTTGAGAATACTCGAGATGATGAACTTGTCCGCATCAAGTCCCAGCTTGATTAATTCCCCGAACAGATCAAATGCTAAAGAATTGAAACCTGCTTTCAAACAGCCTCTTATTAGGCCAGAAAAAGCAATAATATCTTTATTTGGAAGCCGGTGAAACAGTTTATGTGCATCTTGTATATTCCCAACGTTGGCGTGTAGATCAACAAGAATGCTTCCTACGATGTAATCCAACTCATAACCACTGATTACAGCTAAACCATGTACCTGAAGCCCGAGTCTCAAGTTGTCTAAGTTGATGCATATCTTTAAAGCACCACTTAGAGTGTAGGAATCAAAACACATATCTAACTGATACATCTGCAAAAGCAGCCCTAACGCCTCTTTACTCTCATCGTTGACCAAATATCCAGAGAGCATAGAGTTCCAAACAGCGACACTACTATGGAGGGTCTGTTTTTCCTGATGAAAAATATCAGCTGCATCACTTAGAGAACTGCAGTTTGAGTACATATCAATAAGAGCAGAGAGTGCGAACGAGCTAGACTCCAAACCCGACTTTAGAACACAGCAGTGCAGCTGTTTCCCCATTGTTAATAAGCCACCAGAACTGCACGCTTTAAGGCCACATGGTAGAGCAAAACCGTCTAGCACGAGTCCTTCTCTATGCATCTTAATTAGATATTCCAACGCACGGGGACTACCTTTATCGACAAATCCCGAGATCAAACAGTTCCAAGACACAGCATTTGGCTGCGGAATCCGGTGAAACAAACTAACTGCTTCGTCAATCAAACCAGCTTTACAATAACCAGAAATGAGAGTGTTCCACGAAGTTGAATTAGGCCGCGGAATCTCCGAAAACGCGTTATTGGCTTCACCAAGTCTCCCATTTTTAACATACATATCTAAAACAGCATTCATCAAAACAACATCACCTTTCAGATTCTCTTTACCAATTCTTTCATGAATCAAACGACCATACTGAAGATCACCCACTAAACCGCAAGCTTTCAAAACCGCGGAATACATGAACTCGTTGGGCGCTTCTGTTTCCGAATCCAACATGCTTCTGTATAACTCAATAGCCTTGTTGGGTTTCCCATCACATGTATACCCAGAAACCATCGTCGTCCAAGTGACGATGTTTCTCTCAGTCATTTCATCGAACACTTTATGTGCATCACCCAACGACCTGAAATCAAGATGCATCGAGATCACGTTATTTGCAAGGAACACGTTTTGATAGATCCCTTGTTTAATTAGATGAGTTTGAATTGATTCCCCACGCTTAAAAGCTTGCAACTTCCCGCAATGGCGCAATCCTGCTGCTATAAGCTTGAAGTCCATAGCCATTTTTTTAGGATTGGTGAATTATAAAAGTATAAACCAAGAAAGCTTCTAGAAAGTGATAACAGCTGCTGCACGGGTTGAAGACATCTCATTCTTCGTTGGTTCTCGCAAGTTGCAAGACTTTGCGACAAAACAGAGCAGCAAGTAGCAACCATGGCCTTAACGTAAAACGGAAGGTAGTTCGTTTGGGGAAAAATAAAACGGCACGCTATTCACAACAGAAGGAAAACAAATCTCATATTTCTTTTTTTATTTTGTTGAAATGTTATTATTATTGATCAAAAAAGGGTTTCAAGATTTTACAGGTGCTAGAGATTAACTAACAACAAAGACATCTAGAAATACAGGTGAATATTATTAATACATATCAATTATATCTCTATAATCTCTCCCTCAATTACTCCTATGCAATTTCTCCCTCAATTACTCCTCTGTAATTGATGTATATATGTTTTCCCTATTTTCTCTTATCATGTGTGTATATAAGAAGAGCTGTATCATATTAATAAAATAATTTTATTACATATCATAATATGGTATCAGAGCAACGTTCCTAGACCTAAATCCCCAATATTTTTTTTTTTCTCTTCTGCTCTTCTTCTCCGTCTTCTTCCGTCTCAGCTCTTCTTCACTTTTTTCTCTCTCTCTCTTAACATCTCTCTCATAATGTCTTCTACAACTCCCACTTCTGTCCAACACACATCGGTGTTCGATGCTCAAAATCCACAGAGCACTCTTTTGTCTGTTAACATGTCGAGTGTTACTAAACTCACGAATCTAAATTATTTGATGTGGCAAAAACAGGTTCGTGCTCTACTTGAAGGGCATGAACTCCATGGATTTTTGGAGAAGTCAGACACAAATCCTCAACCAACAGTCATTGTCGACGGTCACTCCGTCCCAAATCCTGCCTTTGCTCCATGGCGGAGGCAATATCGGCTTCTCTATAGCGCAATAATTGGGGCAATTTCTTTGTCGGTACAATCTGTTGTCTCAAGTGCCACCACCACCGCTGAAGTATGGAGCATCCTCGCCTCCACATTCGGCAACCCAACTCGCGGACATCTCCGCCAACTCCGATTTCAGGTCAAATCGTGTGTGAAAGGTACAAAATCAATCACTGAATACCTACAGATCATTAAAGCTAAGGCGGACGAATTAGCCTCTCTCGGTAAGCCCATGGATCAAGAAGATCTCACTGAAGATATCCTTGCTGGTCTCAGCGAGGAGTACAAACCCGAAATCGATGCTGTCAATGGTAGGGATGTACCAATTTCCTACACCGAGCTCCATGAACGTCTTCTGAATCGCGAAGTCATGATTCAGTCCACAGAATCAGCCTCTGTCATGCCTATTGTTGCTAATGCTACAGAGTCTCGCAACCGCCAAACCTGGAGATCAAATCAGAATCAGAACCATCGCAATGTTCCAAACCAGAATTACCGTGGCAATCAATATCAAAATCGCAATGGTCCAAGACAATATTTGGGTCGATGTCAGGCTTGTGGAATACAAGGCCATAGTGCTAAGTATTGTCCTGACTTTCGTATCGTTCGAGGTCAAAACTCCCAACCGTGGCAGCCTCCTCAGCCTTGGCAGCAGTCTCCTCAGCCGTGGCAATCACCACAACAACACCAGTGGCAGCCAACAGCAAATCCAGCAATGATGTCTGATTCCTCTACCTGGCTCGTTGACACTGGTTCCTCGCACCACATGACGTCTGATCTCGGCAATCTTGCGCTTCACAATCCCTATCAAGGTGGTGATGATGTGATGCTTGAAGATGGCTCGGGATTGCAGATTTCACACACTGGTTCTTTATCAATACCCTCTTATACTCGTCCGTTTTTCTTAAACAATGTTCTTTGTGTGCCATCACTTGCTAAGAATCTTATATCTGTCTTTCAATTATGCACAACTAATGGTGTTTCGGTTACCTTTACTCCTACTTACTTTCAGGTGAGAGATTTACAAACGGGAACTCTTCGTCTGGAAGGCAAACCTAAGGATGGCACATACGAGTGGCCAATATCTAGCTCTTCCACTCGTCCATCTCTTGCATTTCCGTCTTCAACTAAGACAACCATGTCTGATTGGCATTATCGATTAGGCCACCCAACTTTTTCTACTTTAAAAACAATAATTTCAAAGTTTGATTTGCCTCTTTCCTCAAAGGTTTTATTGGATAAGCCTTGTAATGCTTGTTCAATCAATAAAATGCATAAGTTACCTTTTACTACGTCTTCTATTCAATCAAAACATCCTCTTGATATCGTTTTTTCAGATGTGTGTACTTCTCCCATGATTTCAATCGATGGTTTTAAATATTATGTACTCTTTGTTGATCATTTTACTAGATACATGTGGCTGTATCCCTTAAAACAAAAATCCCAAGTTTTTGATGTTTTTACAAAATTTAAAGCATTGGTTGAAAAACAATTTCAATACAAATTACGAACTTTATATACGTACAATGGTGGTGAATATATCGCACTTCGACAATTTCTTTCGAGTCATGGTATATCTCACTTCACTACTCCACCTCACACGCCGGAACACAATGGGCTTGCTGAGCGCCGTCACCGACATATAGTCGAAACGGGTCTCGCCCTTCTATCCCATGCTTCAATGCCTCGGTCATATTGGACCTACACATTTACAACAGCTGTGTATTTAATAAATCGAATGCCTACACCTACTCTTGCTCTAAAATCTCCATTTCAAAATATTTTTGGCCGTGATCCAAATTTTCAAAAATTACGTGTTTTCGGTTGTCTTTGTTTTCCTTACCTAAGACCTTATGCATCACACAAACTTGATTCTCGTTCATCACCGTGTGTATTTATGGGATATTCTAATACGCAAAGTGCATATTTTTGTCTTGACCGAGAAACTACTCGTATTTACACTTCTCGTCATGTTGTCTTTCATGAATCCGTTTTTCCGTTTCAAGTTTCAGGTTCCATCACTGCTACTTCCACACTAATTAAAGAATCAGATCCAGTGCCTACCTCAACTCCTACTGTTGCTATCATCCCTCTATCTCAAACGACAATCCTGTTGCCAACACCACCAACGACAAATGCACAACCAACTCCCCCACCAAATATTATTACGGCATATCCTATACCATCATCGGACACACCACAAGTTGTTGGCTCGAGTCAAACAACCACTGTTTCTGATCCAACTCCTCAACCAAATTCAGATGTACAAGTCATTCAGCGATCACAATCTCCGACGCCACCACCAGTACCACGTTGAACAAGTAACCGGGAACGCAAACAAGTCCAAAAACTAAACCTTCGTGCTGCTGTTATCTCACAGTCGGAAAAACCACCCACCACCGTCGCACAAGCCCTCAAAGATCCTCGATGGCGCAAAGTGATGCAAGACGAAATCGACTCTCTTACTCGCAATCATATTTATGATTTAGTCTCACCTGACATGGCTTCTAATATTGTAGGTTGTCGATGGGTCTTTACAATTAAACGTCTTCCTAATGGTGCCATTGACAAGTTCAAGGCTAGGCTCGTCGCCAAAGGTTTCCACCAACGACCTGGAATCGACTTCCATGACACATTCAGTCTGGTCGTTAAACCAGCAACAATCCGGCTTGTACTTAGTGTCTCCGTCTCCCGTGGCTGGCCTCTAAGACAACTGGATGTCAACAACGCTTTCCTTCAAGGGAAACTTGAAGACGAAGTGTACATGACTCAACCACCTGGGTTCCATGATTCTGCAAATCCAACAGCCATTTGCAAGCTACACAAAGCGATATATGGACTCAAGCAAGCTCCTCGAGCTTGGTACAATGAGCTGCGAAAATTTCTTCTTCAATCTGGTTTCACCAATTCTCTCGCTGATGCTTCTTTGTTCATCTACAACCAGAATGGTGTTCTCCTTTACATGCTGGTGTACGTTGATGATATAATCATCACAGGAAACAACATCGCTTACCTCAACCGGTTCATACTCTCTCTCTCAACTCGATTCTCTCTTAAAGACTTAGGCGACCTCTCTTACTTTCTTGGAATTCAGGTACAACGCAATGCTTCTGGACTTATACTAACTCAAACTCGTTATATTGCAGATCTTCTTCACATGACTGAAGCCAAAGCAATGCCAACACCGATGTGTCCAAACACTGTTCTCAAACTCCAAACTGGCGATCATTTACCTGATGCAACTGAATTTCGTATTGTCATTGGGAGTTTACAATATTTGTCCCCCACAAGACCATACATCTCTTATGATGTTAACAAGCTATCGCAGTTTATGCACCGTCCCACAACAGATCACTGGCTGGCTGCAAAACGAATCCTCCGAGACCTTGCTGGAACGACTACTACAGGAATCCTACTCAAAGTAAACAATCCACCATCTCTCTATGCCTTCACTGACGCAGATTGGGTGGGAAACAGAGATGATTACACATCTACAAGTGCTTACATAGTATACTTTGGTAAACATCCTATCGCATGGGCATCAAAGAAGCAAACAGGTGTTGCACGCTCATCAACGGAAGCTGAATATCGGTCCATTGCCTCAACTGCCTCAGAGGTTTGTTGGATTGTTTCTCTTCTAAGTGAACTCGGCATCAAAATCACCACCACACCAGCAATATATTGTGACAACAAAGGTGCCACTTACCTTAGTGCCAACCCGGTCTTCCACTCGAGAATGAAGCATATTGCTTTAGACTATCACTTCGTGCGTCAACATGTTCAAACGGGCAATATACGTGTGACTCATGTCTCCTCCGCGGATCAGTTGGCTGATACTCTAACAAAACCTCTGTCCCGGGCTCGACTTCAAAATCTGCTTGTCAAGATCGGTCTCACCTCCGGTGCTCTGTCTTGAGGGGGCGTATTAACACATATCAATCATATCTCTATAATCTCTCCCTCAATTACTCCTCTGCAATTTCTCCCTCAATTACTCCTCTGTAATTGCTGTATATATGCTTTCCCTATTTTCTCTTATCATGTGTGTATATAAGAAGAGCTGTATCATATTAATAAAATAATCTAATCACATATCATAATAAGTATTATTAGTAAAACATAGCATAGAAGAAAGGAAAAACCAATTGTTACTAGGGTCGAGATTGGTCTCCCCGAGCTGTCATTTGTGTCGTGGTTGAACTTGGGATTTGTTGAAGCGAGATGAGTCTGGCTTTTAATCCACCTTTAATGTTGTGGGCAACTGATTGAGCCGTGTGAGATTGACCTTGGTGTCGTCTCTCGTTTCTTTCTTTCCACACTCCGTAGATCGTTCCTTGAAATAGCAATCGAAGGATCATGTTGTCATGTCTGCTAAGCCTGTTACGTTTCATTGTATTCATAGTAATCAACCAATATGGGTTTATTCGAGCACGTAAGTGTGAGATGCCACAATCGACCAAATTGTGAACGTGATTAATGGGCAGCCAAAAAAAAGATGATCTCGGCTCTCGTTTGGCTCACCACACAAGACGCAATTCTGATCTATTCCCCACTGACGACAACGATCTCCCGTAGCTAGTCTATTTCGAATGGCGAGCCAAGTGATGAAGGAGTGTCTAGGAATTGCTTCTTTGAACCATACAATTCCATATCAATTTACTTTCTCTCTTTGTGTGCGGATTTGATTCCAAGTTCTTGATGAGGATAACTTACTTGAGAAGACATCCTCGCTTTGTTTCCAAAGGCGACGTCTTGACCAGAATCTGGAGTCGGGAAAGCGGCAGCTCTTACTTGCTGGAGCAGCTTGTGGAGGTGTAGTCCCCTACTACGGCGGATAAGCCATCGTGATCCATCTATAGCTTCCGAGACAGTTGCGTTGCGGCTTATACCAAGAATTTTAGTACCTATGTCTCCCGTGATTGACATAAGAGGGCCAATGGGGAGCTAACTGTCGAACCAAAATGAAGTTGTTGTCCCATCTCTAACCTCAGATCGAATAAAGTTTTTTGCAAGCGGTCTCAGTTTCAGCAGCTTCCGCCAAATCCAAGATTCTTTTGTCGTCTTTTTGGAGATGTCCCAGAACGATGAGTATTTCAGCAGGTACTCTCGAGTCCAATTTACCCATAGAGATCCTGAATTCTCATAAAGAAGCCATATTAACTTGAGAGAAAAACACGTGTTGTATCATGCATTCTCCGGATTCCAAGACCCCCCTCTTTATTAGGTGCACAAACATCCACCCAAGCGACTTTAGTCTTAGTTGTAACAGTAGGTGAGCCTGACCAAAGGAAGGCTGCACACATTTTTTCGATTGTCTCATAGCAACATTTTGAAAGTTTGAAAGCTGAACTCCAAAAGTTTTTTATGCTTGTGATTACGGACTGAATGAGCGGTAGTCTTCCGGAGAAGGAAAGTGACTTACTCGACCAAGAGATTAGGCGGCATCTTATTATGTCGATTAGCGGCTCGTAGTCATGTCTTGTCATGCGCTTCGTAGTGAGCGGAAGACCCAAACAACGAATTGGAAGCTGTTCCAACACAATGGTCAAATCATTTGTTGTGTCTGAGAGAGAGGTAGTAGCCGTCCCTGCTAGAAAGAGAGATGACTTTGCCGNAAAATCAAAAGTACAATAATCGTTTCCATATCTATTTATTGTATATGTTCCACCAAATTTTTATTTCATAGTATAGATTTATTTCATCAGAGACTTTGTTCCTAAATTTTTATGTTATTTATTTTTCGGGTGATTTAATATTGTTTTTCATTTTTAGTTTTTTCTTTTATGAATTATATAATATCTTATAATAAATCCGCATACATATCCTAATCTAGTTTTAAATAATATAGAATAAAAACCCCAAACTATTCAATTTTCCAACTTCTTTATTAATTTATTATCTCACACACTACAAGAAAACATGTTAAAATCCCACGAAAATATCGGTGGAAAATTGGTGGAAAAAATCCATTCCCGAATTGCAAATTCAAAAATGGTGAAAAAATAGTGAAAATTTTCCCACCAAAATATCGGTGAAAAATTAGTCAATACTGTTCCGACGATTTTTCCACGGTTTACCCACCAAATATTTCCACAGTTTTTCAACCATTTTTTAAATAATATCCCCACCGAATTCCGAAAAAATAGATAAATAATATTAAAAAAAAAATATTGAAATAAAAAATAAAAGTACAACAAAACAAAAAAATCTAGAGAAATACAGAAAACAAAAAGTACAAAAAATCAACGTCGAGAATCTTCTCAGCGATGTCTACCGGGAGCTCGGTGAGCTTCTCTCTCGCCCCTCCTCCTCCTCTGATTCCCCAGATCCGCCAGCCCTAGACCCGTCGGGAGCCATCTCCTCCTTTTACTCCGACACTCCCATGTCGGAGTCCGGTTAACGCACCGCCTCCCTCTGCGAGTCCGGCTTCTTCCCCCTTCGTTGCGAATATCGAAGAAGAAGAAAAAAATCAGTTTGCTTCTTCTCTCAGATTCCGACAAGGGAAGAAGAACAAAAAAATCGAAACTCGAAACTCAGAATTAAGAACTATGAATCGAACTCAGAATTACCTTGCGGGAATGGCAGTTTCATCTCTCTATCTCTCTCTCTCACTCTCTTGAAGTCGATGGAGGCGTCGGGGTTTTTTTTTGGATGGAGGCGACGATAATGAAGTTTAGATCTAGGGCAACAAACCACGTTTTTTTTTCCCTTCAAAAACAATCTCAATCCCATTAGGCCATTAACTTCGCTGAAACCCAGATATCTTGAGTCGCTCGAGACCCCGAATCTTCAAAACTCTCTTCGATGAAACCCCGAGAACTTGGGTCTCTCGAAATCCCGAAACTTCAAAAATCTCACACCAGTAGACTCTCTTTCTAACTTCAGAAACACCCTAGAAATGATCGATTATCAAAATCAAACCCTCTTTCTTCGATGAACAATCCAGAAAACCCTAAAAGGATAAAGAGATTTCAACGAAAAAAGTAGTTTAGGTGAAATAACAAAGGGGAAAGTGTTTTTTCCAAACAAAAGCTCTATCCTCATAAACAGTAGAATATTCTTATGAGAGAGAGAGAATTATATGCCCAAACAAGGGAGTGTTGTGATCGAGAAGAAAAAGAATTTTTAGTAGTGCCCATTACCATAAAACACGTTTATAACTTTAAAAAAATTCATTAATTTTTTTTTTTTTTGGGGTCAGAAATCGATTATTTTTTAAGTTACGTTTAAACAAAAATGTTTAGGATACAAATTAAATATAAAACCAAAAAAAATAACCCAAGTTTTCTCACCAAAATTTTGGTTGGGAAAATAACTCATCGATTTTTTACCAACATACCACGGTTTAGTGAAATTGTGGGAAATTTGTTGCTTATTTGCAACCGAATATATCGATCGAGATTCTGTGGGAAATTTGCGACCAAATTCCCAACTGTTTATATTTGGTTGGTAATCGGTCGCAAATTTCCCACGGAATCTCGATCGATATATTCGGTTGCAAATAAGCAACAATTTTCCCACTGAATTACTAAACCGTGGTATATTGGTGGGAAATCGGTGGGTTATTTTCCCAACCAAAATTTCGGTGGGAAATTCCGTGATATTTTGACATGTTTTCTTGTATGTAGTGACAACACAACTGAATAAAGATGTTCAATTTGGCAAAACCGAACCGAATCAAACCGAACTGAAGTAGATCAATATGGTTTGATTTTGGTTATACTATATAAATCGAATGTATGTATTTTTTTTGAAAACTGTACGATACATATATGGTTTGGATATTAACCGATTAAACCGAAAAACCCGATTAGTTCTAAATTCTAATATAATAGTATATAGTATGCACTATTGTTATAAATACTCATATATGATATTAATCTTTATATATGTAATCCGGAAAATCTAATGTCTAAAGTCTAAACAAAATTTAATATAATTAACTAAATTTTAACAATAAAAAAACCCTAGTAATTGAAAATAAAGCAATCTTCTCTTTGTAGATTTTCGTAGAGTTTAGTTGGTTTTATTAGGACATGGGATTATCTTTTTTGATTTCAATCCTTTTGATGTGTTCTTAATTACGAATTCTTATTTTCTATGCAGGGTAATCGAAACCCACATAATTTGAAATTAAACCGAACAACCGAACCATACCAAAGTAGATATGGATTTATTATGATAGTTATTTCTTGTAAACCGAAAAATCAAACCAAAACTGACCCGAAACCGAACCGATATCCGGATTGAACACCCCTACCGCGGCAGACAACAACTAGTGATTTAAAACAAAATATTCTCAAGTAACATCTTGAGAACGCTTTATTTATCTTAACATATATTTTGGTAGCCACATACATATTGAGTAATATTCTCACATAGAGCTAACAAAGTCAACGATTTCGACCACATCATGGATTAGAGAGTTGGAGTTCACCACCCTACAATTCAACCTGATCTGTCCTTGAGTTCCTGTGGTAGGTGTAATGTTTCCCATCCTATTCATCGCTTCCACAAATGCATTGAAGAATGTTTGTGTGCCATCAGCATATGATCTCACCAAGGGGATTGTGTCAGTGGCATTGGGGCTAGAGAACAACTCTTGGTCACTCTGAATAAGACCTTTTTGTTCTTTGAGATTCACATAGTATTTGTTGTCGAAAACCGTAGGCGTACGCAGATCAAAATCCACCAAGGCACTTAAGTTACCATTAAGGGGACATAGTCCACGAAGAGTTTGGAGGTAAGTAGTGTTGAGGGTCGGGTCGGGTAAACCGGTTCTGCTGAAATTGTATAATCTGTCCATAATGAATTGACACTGGTTTTTACCAAATGTGTGACCCCCTAACCAAAGAAAGATCATAAAAATATCAATAATAAAAATCGATGATCAAAACTATATATATCAGATGGTATTTAATTAGTTTTTGTTAATTACCGGAGAGAGCAACGAGATCAGAAGGACGGTTGAGGCCGACTCTTGCAAAACTTTCCTTAAGTTCTGGAAGTGTGAAGAATGGAGCTGGAAGATTTCTGTTAGCTAGATCTAAAAATGCTTGTAAGCTGTCTCTTCTCCCCAAAGGAACCCTCCAAGAAGGACCTCCTGCCTATATATAATATAACAATCATCATCATTATATTCAAAATTATTAGTATTTTTAGAGTCTTTTTTTCCCTATGTTTTAGAGATTATTCTTATCATTCGGAAGTTTCATTGTGTAAATAGAAAAAGACAAACATGTAATGTAAATTCATTAATTATATACCTAAAGTTTAGTTTTTTAATCTCCAGTATTTCTTGAAAAAATATGATTTTTCTCGTGATGGGTTACGATCGTAGACATCAATTTTGAATCGACGTAAATTAAATCTCATTGATTATCGGTACCTAAAAAAGTATAGTCTTACTCGTGATGAGATTTAATTTTGTTAATGATACATATTAATTGTAAAACATGTCAAATTTTCTTCACGGGACCACGCATTTTGAATATTTCTCGATTAATTTTGAATACTTGTCATATAGTTGAAAAGTTGATCCTAAATATAGATTATGACGTTCTCAACCAATTTTTCTTTTCAAATTTTAGGTTTTCATAGTTAAATGTAAAGTGTTGACTTGATGTATTAAGATTGAAAAGCAGTATTTGTAGTGAACAAATTAAAGAAAACGGATTGAACATACCAAAGTGACAGATTGTTGAGCAGCGATGGTGAGCATATCTGCGCATGAAACGGTTCGTGGGCAAGCCCTCTCCACTGCGGCTTTCATTCTATCAATCACAGGAAATCCTCGAGCCGAATTTGCGTTTCCAGCTGCATCTTTCTCTGTTCGGAATGATGTCGTGTTGTCTAACAAGATCGATGCGTCACAACCCTTTTAAAAATACAAATTATTAGTCAAATGTATTACATCCATAGTTAAAATATATACCATTTGTTCCTCGGAAGCAAGTAATAAAATATTAGATATCTATCTATATAACTAATGAAAACAAAAGTTAAGAGATAGAAACTTCTCTAAGCTATTTTTCACTCAATAAAAAATATTATAGTTTTCAACAAAAACCTATTAATATCTTTATGAAAGATAAAAATATATTTCAATTAGATTAAAGAAATAAAAATACTATTATACTATCTAAAATGCTCTTCGGGTTCAGAATACGTGAGACTTTTTTTTTTATTGATTTCACAAATATATTTTCTCTATCCCTAAAATATATGATTGGTTGATCTTATATCCATACCGTGTTTGGTACGGCACCATGCTCTTTCTATATTATGTGACACGGATATTTTCATAAATGTATGGCATCATCCTTGTGTAAGAAATTGATAATTAACCAGTAACCAATCATCATTGTCGACATGAGTAAATTCATTATTCAATAGCAAAAGCATGTGAAAATTTTTATAGATTTTTTTCCTGGATCAAACCAGTTGAGTGACTTTTATTTAGGATACTGTTTCACCCTAACTGTCACCTAAAAAATTAAAACAAACAAAGAAACAAAATCATCATATACTATTGATTAGATCTTTCGAACCTTTCAATTATATATGCAAGTACCCTAAAAATCATTTTTTTTTCCAACCTACCATGTGTTATATTGAAAACTATGATCGATAATAAATAAGGGGCTTTTAAAGTTTTTCTTTTTTACTTACTAAAAATTTCCCGAACCTAGGTTCATAATCTTCTTGGACCAATTAGACCAAAGCAAGTTCACTTATAATTTTGAAAACTGAATCCATGAAAAATATATATTGTAAAAGAAAAACTATGAAACCATCATAATTAAAAAGGACTATAATTATTTTTACTACCAATAATTGTTGAAATATTGCTTTAATACATACTCTATCTATTTTATACTAAATTTCGTTTAGACATTTTTCACGTAAATTAAAAAAACGTGTTAAAATTTACATTATACGATCCTACAAAACTATGCAGTTTGATTAGAAGTTTAATTGGATATTTAATAATAAAATTTATATCAAAAATAAAAAATGATAATTATTTTGAAACATAAAAGCAATGCTAAAATACAATTTTATTTAAAACGGAGAGAATACTAACTAAAACAATTGTGTGTGCTGCCGCCGAAAATCTATATTTGTTATTACTTTTTTTCTACACTGGTTTATTAGTAGTATTTAGACGATTAAATACCCCAAATTAATCATAACGCAATAGAAATATGGAAAGTAATAGCTTACATTAACAAAGCAGTCGTGAAAGTGAAGACGAAGGATGCTCGCGGCGATACGAGGGTCCGATCTTAGCTCGTTGACAATGGTGTCTCGTACGATGTTAGTGACGTTAGGACATGAATTGTCGTAGAAGGTAGGGGTAAGTTGGGCATCGGACAATGGCGCACGAAGCATAAGACATGTCAATGTGATTAAGATTGTCCAAGTGGACGAAGTAGAATAAGAAGAAGAGGAATGCATTTTTGAAAAGAGAAAGAAACTTATTTGATTGGGTTAAAATGAGGAAGTCCATACCTTAAGGTATCCTTTATTCCTTTTATAGGCAAAACGTGTCAAACTTGGAGGCTTCTTATTTTCTCAATTGGTGACTTTTCTTTCTAACAATAAATGAAGGCTTCTCGTTTTGTCAAATATCTCAACTAACTTTTTTTTAATATTAATTAAAACATTTACAGAGGGGGTGAATTTTTTATTTCTACAAAAAAAAAAAAAAAGGAATAATAAGAAGCTAAGACTAAGTTAGATAAAGAAGATGATGATTTTAAGAGGTCTGAACTATTTCAACTAACCGTATTTTAAGAGGTATGAACTTTTCATCTTTAGCAGTTAAAACAATAACTCTAAAGATGTCATAATTTTTTTTTTTCTATTACTAATGCATTAAATTTGGAAAAATATTATGGATGAGGAATTTAGTTAGAGAACAGAAATTTGTTTTAATATATATACTTTTAATTTTTTTTTGTATTGCGTAGAATAGGACTTTTTAATGTTTCATTTGTCAGACTAATTAAGTGATACTGGGATATAGTGCGAAGTAATTTTTTCCTAAATTTTATTTTGAAATTTAAGAAAAACTGTTTTGACATGTTCTGAATTTTATAATATTTCTAACTAATGATTATAGATAGAACTGTTAAACCGAACTAACCAGTTTACTTAACTCATTTTGCAGTGGACTAAAATATAAACTTAAACTTACACATATTCAAATAAAAATATAACAAACTATAGTTAACTTTTTTTTTAAAAATAATATTATTTAGTAAATTAAGTATATCATCTATTTTTAAAACTAAAAACCAATATTTTGACTTGCGAGACCCGTTTTTGAGGACATTTGAAATTAAAATCATAATTTGTCCATGACGGACTAACCCGCTTACTTAACCCATTTTGCGGTGGACTAAAATATTATTCGGGATATCCCGCAAAGAACTACAATATTGAAACACCATACTCTAATATGCACTGCTTAATGACTCTGAGTTTTGTGGTCATTCCACGAACTCTTAAAAATCAATTTATTGTGCCTAACTCTTTATAAAAATAGTAAAATATTTTTCAGTTTTTTGTTGATATATATTCAAATAAAATAATATAAATTATAATAAAAAAAATTATATGATCTCGGAAAAAATCATTTTTCAACTTTTGTTTTGATATATATTTAAATTAAATAATATAAATTATAGCGAAAAAAATTATAAGATCTTGAATAGATATTGATTATATATTTTAATATCGTAATAATTAAAAAACAAAATAGTAGATACCCTCATTAAAGGAAAACATATACTTTTCATATTCTCTTAAATCATTTTAAAAGATAATTATATCATATTTCAATTATTTTTTCTTATGTGTAATGATATGGTATGTAATAACTTACAAAACAAAGTTCATTTTCCTAAATGTCTTCTTAAATAATATTATAGAGATAGTTAATATTATAACAAACTATAGTTACTTGAATATATCATCTATTTTTAAAACTAAAAACTAATATTTTGACTTGCGACACCCCCTTTTGTGGGCATTTGAAATAAAATCATAACTCGCCCATGACGGACTAACCCGCTTACTTAACCCATTTTGCGGTGGACTAAAATATTATTCGGGATAACCCGCAAAGAACTACAATATTGAAACACTAACTCTAATATGCACTGCTTAATGACTATGAGTTTTGTGGTCATTCCACGAACTCTTAAAAATCAATTTATTGTGTCTAACTCTTTATAAAAATAGTAAAATATTTTTCAGCTTTTGTTTTGATATATATTCAAATAAAATAATATAAATTATAATGAAAAAAATTATAAGATCTCGGAAAAAATCATTTTTCAACTTTTGTTTTGATATATATATATATATAAATTCAATAATATAAATTATAGCGAAAAATATTATAAGATCTCGAATAGATATTGATTATATATTTTTAATATCGTAATAATTAGAAAAAAAAATAGTAGATACCCTCATTAATGGAAAACATATACTTTCCATATTCTTTTCAATCATTTTAAAAAACAATTATATCTTTTCATATTTCAATTATTTTTTCTTATTTGTAATGGCATGATATTTAATAACTTACAAAACAAAATTCATTTTTCTAAATGTCTTCTTAAATAATATTATAGAGATATTTTCCAATTGAAGTTTAGAAAAGTGTCATCCCACAAAATAACTTTATTTTTAAAAAAACGAGAACAATAAAATCACATTTAAAAAAGTAAAATAAAGAAAAAGATACATTTAAAATAAATAAAAAGAGAGAATCAAATATAAAATTAAAGCAAAAAGAAAGAAAGAATCCAAATCTTATTATATAAAGGAGAATGTTTCAAAGATAGTAACTCATCAAATCGTGACACGTGTCAAGTTAATCGATAAGATTTTGACACGTGTTTAATAAATTTCCAATTAGATATTGATACATAATATTAACAATAAAAAGAAAAAATATAATCTAAACTTAATTTGAAAAGTAAAATTAGCAAACAAAAATACAAAAAATGAAAAAAATAATTAATCCAAAAAGCCAAAGTTCAAAAAAAAAGGAGGAAAAAAAATTGCATATAGATTAAGGAAAATTTTGAAAAAGTAAATATCAAAATACTGTTATATTAAGGAAAAGTTAAATATCGTTTTCATTTTTAAACAAAATAGTTTTAAGATTGAGAAAATTTTCTTAAAGGCTAAAGCTTTTAAAAAGGTTACAAAATTAGTATTTCTAATAAGAGTAAAGAAATAAAAAATTAGTATAAATTAAAGATGAATGTTTCAAAGTTGCTAACTCACCTAATCGCGACACATGTCAAGTCAAAGTTGTAAAATTTTAAAATCGATTAATAAAAAAATATAAAATTTGGAAAATTTAATAACCGATTCATATTCTTAAAATGTAAATTTACTTAAAAAAATTAAATATATTTTAAAATGAAAAATTAATATAAATAAGAAAAAAAAATCCTTAATTTTTCCATTTATATTAAGGAAATTAATCATAATAGGAAAAAAATTCTAATTTTTCACCTCTATATAAACTACAATTTGATAGTATGTCAATTACACACCAAAAAATTAAAAGTCCAATAATCGTATCCAAAGTTATTTACTGTATATGTTTCACCATTTGTTTTTCAAGATATATATTTATTTCATCGGAAACTTCGTTTCTAAAATTATGTATTATATATTTTTATGGGTGATCTAATTTTGTTTTCTATTTTTTTATTTTTAATGGGTTATAAAATATTAAATTACAGATCCGTATATACGCGGATAAGTAATAAAATAAATTAACATAGAAGACATTGAAACATATATAATTGATTTTCGGTTAAAAAGAACTGAGCGGAAACAAATTTTAAAGAAAGAATATATAGAAAAGAAAAAGAGGGTCACCGTGAAGGCTTGAACCATGTGATCCACCGGAGGCAATATGCGTGTTGCAAATATTATAACCAAATAATACTGAATTTGAAAAAATCTCTTAAAATTCATAATTGATTAATATAGAATATTTCATTTTGATATAAATCATTACAAATATTTTGATTATATATCCTCTAGGTATACTTTACTGAGCCAGCTGCACAGCCTGCACTCCCCACTTATTACATAGGTCTGTTCTTACCCATCACTGGAAAATCTAACCCCCACTTAAGTAGATAATTTTATGTCCGAAAAAATTGATTACAAATTATATTTGAATCCAAACTAAATCTGTATCAAATGAATACACACTAAAATAGATTTTGCTCCGGTTAAAATCGGAAATTTGAAAAACCTAAAATTGATTGGGTATTCTAGATAACTTGGTTTAGACATGATATATTAAAGGTGATCTAATCTTCTACGTGCCTATTTGTGGCTATTTGAGTTAGATAATCGGGTACTGGAAAATTTGATCAGTTGCTATCATTTCATGGCTTCTGGTTAGCCTATAGGCTCCATGGCTGCAGAAACTTATTTACCAAAAACAAAAATGGATGCAGAATAAAACGTGAACAAATATCAGAAGGCTTTTTTTTTTTTTATCTCTCTCTCGTCTCGTTCGCCCTAGCTGCAAGCTCTCATATCTAGATTTTCGTTTTCCGGTGCCGGTGGCTCCCTCAACGCCGTCACCGAGCCTTGCTCCTTTATTTTCATGCTTTTTCTTTTCATATCTGGTTCCGTCGTAGCGGTTGTAGCATCGGAGAGGGTGGTCTCGGCGGTGGCTCCTTGCCGACGGCGGCGCGGGTTCAGCGGCGTCACTGGGTCCGCGGTGGAGGAAGGATGCCTTCTTGTGTGGTCGGCGTTCTCTCCCTCGTCTGCCTCGGTCTTCTAGCGGCGATTCGTCTTCTCTCTGCTATGACCAGCGTTTTTCTCTTTCCGGCGGTTCCCTCGGCTTTCTTTGAGAGTCCTCGTACCGGCAACGAGCTCTCTGTCTTTACTCGGTGGTGGGGTTGTGGCAGTCGGCTCTCCTCGATTAAAGTCCCTCTCAAGCTTCTGTTTCCGGAGGCGACGGAGTGGTGGCAATGGCAGATCTGAGCTCTTCGGCCCCGGCGGCGGAGTTTTGGACTTAGAGGACAGGTCCGAACACCGGTTTAAGGATGTCGAGGTCGGCTCTTGTCTCGTGGTTAGCCTCGGAGTGGTGGTTCTCGTCTCTCTTGGCGTGTGCGGCTCCACCGGCGGTGTCTCTCAGCGATGGCTCTAGGCGGGTGGCTCGGCGGAAGCTTCTCTCGGTTCGTTTCGGCGGAGAAGCTCTGGTGCCGTCTCTTCGTCATCGGCGTGGCCTGGGTTTCACGAATGTGTTTGTTCCCGACAAAGGTACGACAGCTTCGCGTTCGTGTTTTGGTCCCGGTTCGTGTTGGCTCCGGGAGTGGTTCGGTGTAGATGGTGGAGCGATTCGGGGCGTTAAATAGAGGCGCCGGTTTGTTGTTGCGGCTAGCTTGTAAATTTGGGGTTGGTTCCTGAGGAGACTACGATTTTCACGGGAATGGCGGTCAAAGGCGACTTTCTGATTGCCCGCTCGGACTCCCGTGTCGCCGGTTGTAAGTTAGTCCGTTACGGACTCCGGAAATCCCGTCAGTTCTCGGAGAAGCTGTAGGCATCTCCTTCCTGAGGTTTGAGGAGTGGCCTCGGGAGGATGCTCGTGGCAACAACGGAGAGAACTCTAGTTCTTCGGAGCTGCGGCAAAAACAGGATGGTTCGCGTTTTGGCGTGTAACTGTTGTTTTCTCGTCTGGTTTTGTTTCAGTGTTTATTTTCATGTCTCGCTATCCGGTTCCTTAGGCTTTCGGTGTTGTCTGCTGTATTCTTTGTCGTTGTTTCGTTTTGTGTGTAGTTTTTTTTTTCGGTTGTTGTATCCCTGTAACCTCTGTCAAAAATTTTAAATGGTATAAAACTTAACATTTTACCCAAAAAATGGATGAAAAAACACCAATATAGATGATGATGATGATAATAATAATAATGATGATGATGATGATGATGATGATGATGATGATGATGATGATGATGATGATGATGATGA
>PKMM01039133.1:19866-40982 GCA_002933915.1 Eutrema heterophyllum | reverse complement strand
AAAAAAAAAAAAAAAATTCTCGGATTAGTTTTGCCTTGCTCGAATTAGTTTTGCCCTGCTCGGATTAGTTTGTCATGCTCGGATTAGTTTTGCCCTGCTCGGATAGTTTTGCCTTGCTCAGATAAATATTCACATGTTTATGCCCCGTTGTGAATATTTATCCATTTGGCTAAGCCTCTCGATCTCGGATTTGAACTCCAAAGAAGGGTAACGATAATCCGAACAAGAAAATTCATGGCTCGGAAGTCGAACCGTGTGGATAGGACGCCTGCGTATCCATGTAGTTGCGTAACCGCGTACAATATTCACGTGGATATGCATGCATATCCATGTAGTTGCGTACACGTGGACGATATTCGAGTGGATACACATGCATATCCATGTAGATGCGTCCACGTGGATGATATGCGCGTGGATACCACATGTCTATCCATTAAAATGTGTCCACGTGGACAATATGCGCGTGGATACCACATGTCTATCCATTTAAACGCGTCCACATGGACGGATCTATGTGGATACGTATGAGTTCGGCCAATGTATTCAAACCACGTGTAAGTAAAGTATTGTGAAATGTGTATCAAAGTGTAGACAAAAAATAATTATAGTTGATGGTGCAAAAAAAATACGAAATTGTTTTTTGATGAAAATAAATAAACAAAACAAAATCATTTGGGTGTAAAAAAAAATAATAATAAACAAATAATTTATTTTTGTGAACAATGAGAGAAGGTGATTTTGGTTTTTTTACCCGTAAAAAAAAGTAGGTAAAAGTTGTTTAATGTAAAAACAAAGTGGGAAAGTGCCCAGAATTTAAATCATTTTTTTCTTTTTCAAAGGCACTCAATAACGTGTTAGACTAAGAAGGTGTCGTTTTCTGCTAGCAAAAGTTGTTTTTGAAAATAAAAACAGAATAATATATATAAAATATTAAACGAGACTACGTGCATGTATAGCGACTTAAGATCCACACGGCACATCATAAACATTTGCGGGTTTTTTGTGTTTTTGTCAACAAACATTTGCGGTCTTATCTATCTGAAATATACGTTTCAACCCACATGAAGTTGTCACCATTTGAAGCCAATGTTGCATCTACATTCGGCTATAATTAAATACATAAGGTCTCTGAATATTTTGTGAAAATTATAAAAAAATAAGAAAAAGGCCACGTGTGTTGTCGTAAGAGAAGAGTAGTAAAGACTAAGAACAGAGATCCTCAATTATAGAGATCGCGTCAACATCCTCTGATGACGACCCATACGGCTCCAACAAAGCGGACCTTATCAGCCAGGTCGGTCCAAAGATATTAGTATCCAAAGATATTAGTATCCAAAGCGAGAATATATATTGTTCCTTTTCCATTTTTATCATTACCAATCTCAAATAATATTTATTTCTCAAAAATAATAATAAAAATGTTCCAAAAAAAAAATCGAATTGTCTTAAATAATAAATATTTTCAAAAACACATCGTTGAAACAAACGTTAGAAAAAAGTTATTACTTTTGAATTGTATTCTTCATTAACAAATTGGTGAGCAATAGTTCTTAAAATTGTATCACTATGTGAATTTGAGAATAAATTTTATGATTATTTTTTTTCTAGATTTTACTGTAGACTTATCTCTATAAATATGAAATTTAATTAGATCTGCTAAATCGGGAGATGTTTACTATTACATAGTTTCTGTTTTAGAAGAAAACTGAAATTTTATAATTATAAACGTATAAATCTCTCTACAAAGAAAAAGGAAATCATTAATCTGTTTTGCTAAAAGGAAGAATGGTGAGAAAAAAGGGATAGTGTGTGAAAATCTGGGTCTGGGCCTAAAAATCTAGACAGTTTACATGGTAGTCTAGTAATATGCGATTTGGCTACCATCTAACATTAGTCGGAAGATATTTCAAACTCGGGACATGCGGTGTGGTGGCCAATATGGATCTTATGGTCTGTTGACAATCCAGCAAAGATGTGAGCTTATGGTGTCCGTTGAACCATTGAATTTTAGGAGAAGTCCATTTTGTAGCACTTCAGTGCGTTTCTATCGGGATTGACCAGATCAGCCGATAGGGCTATCAAAAAAAACAAAACCAATGGGCAACAGTACCAATAATAGAAATAATCTTTAAGCAAACTTTAAAGTTTATAAATTCTACTGGGTGCACATGCACCGGCCACTCCTACTACTGTGGATTCGCCCCTGTGTCAAATATGTTCATAGTCACGCTTCTACTAGTTTTCGACCACTACAAAAAAAAAGAGGTGGTTAGCGTCATTTATTTTTAACGTTTACCTCGGTTATTGAATGATATAAATATGTTACCATCACTTATATAATCGATTCTGATAGTGGCGATGCAAATTAATGTGTCGGTTATAGCAAGTGATGAAAATATTTCCATCAGTTATAATAAACGATGTCTTTATGTGTTAGTTACTGATGCATAGAGATATTTGAAAATATTTTTATTATCTATTTTATTAATTTAAACAATTTCCTTTTATTGTTTTAGGGTTTTTTCCAGTGTTTTAGATTTATTATAAATAAGCCGTTTAGGCCTAACGTTGTATTGGATATTTTGATTGATTAATAATATTGAGTTTTTGTCTTTTTGTTCCTTGTTTTCGATAGATCTTGAGAGATCCCAACGAATCTAATAAAGCTTGATTTATTCGGGGATTCCCAGACTAAACGAATAATCTTGCGATTATTCTAGTTTTCCGGGTATTCTCATAATCAACGAATTACTATTCTATCAAATTTTATCCTTTGAAAGCTTCCGCTACATTAGTTGGTATCAGAATCAACAGATTATTATTCTATCTTTTAAAGCTTCCGCTACATCAATTGGTATTAGAGCCAGCATTTGGATTTCTCAATCAAGGTTCGATTCTGTGTGCTTGATTACCATGTCGCTCAGGCTTTTTTATCCCACAGATGAAAATCTGTTTGGTTCTTCTTAAGATCTGTGCGCAGAGTTCAGAAAAATTATTGGAAATCCAATTTTTGATGTTTATGACGATGAATATCTTATCCGAAAAGAAGATGGTAAAGCATTATCCAATATTGAAGAATTGGAAAACGTACGTCCTTTGATAGATTTTAATCAAGGTGGCTTAATATTCTCTGATGAAGTCCACGATCTCCACAAAGACCATACATTAGAATATACTTATGTGGATGATGTGGAGAGTACGTACGTGTTGGGCTGCTAAGAAAGAATCTCCAATAAGAGCTTCAACTCATCATCGTAGTACCGTGGAGCACATGGAAATAGAAATTTCTCATATTTGGATGAGTACGGTGATTAAAGTGCAGCAAAATTATACTCTTTTATCGAACGAGTATTATCAGTGGAAGAAGCGCAAGAGAAAAAAAAAAAAAGAGATAAACAATCCCCATCGATGGCATGTTCAAAATTCGAGGATGAATTTTTTCGTCGTCGGAGATAGTGATGCAGAGAGTATTTGGAAATATTTTTATTATCTATTTTATTAATTTAAACAATTTCCTTTTATTGTTTTAGGGTTTTTTTAGTGTTTTGGATTTATTTTAAATAAGTCGTTTAGGTCTAACGTTGTATTGGGTATTTTGATTGATTAATAATATTGAGCTTTTGTCTCTTTGTTCCTTGTTTTCGATAGATCTATTAGATCTAGAGAGATCTCAACGAATTTAAGAAGGCTTGATTTATTCGGAGATTCCCAGATTAAACGAATAATCTTGCGATTATCGTAGTTTTCTGGGTATTATCAGAATCAACGGTTTACTATTTGATAATAGGATTTTTAGTATCTAATACCAATTACCCCAATACTCCAAGGTTGCAGTATATAAGGATCAATCCAAATGGGTTTGGTGTTTCAATCACTAAGAATGCATAGAACTACTTAATTCGAGCTAGACATGATTGGTTTTTGTTTAATCTAACAACCTAATCGAATTTAAAGGCAAGTAAACAAGAACTAGCAATACTAAACGAGGTTAAATCCAATAAAAAGGTGAATCCAATGATGAGGTTATTGAACTAGAGTGACCTTATGGCTCATTTATGATGCTTAAACACACACACAATACTAATCCCTAGGTTATGATCACTAATTATGACTAATCCTCTCTCAAGACACTAATCACTTTGCTAATCACTAAATCAAGATCAAATTCTCATTTGTGATAGAATGATTAGCAAGCATTAAGATCAACATTCAAATCAACCAATTAACACCCTAAACAACTATTCTCATAGGCTAAGTATGTTTATCTCTTACTAAGCTCTTTGGGGAATTTCATCAAACACCTTGTGGGTGTGAAATTCCCTAAAGTCTAGATCAACTCTCACAAGCCTAATCTAGCATTAAGCACACTTAGAAAGAAGGAAAATTGATAAATCTAATCTTAAACATCATAAATCAACCATTGGATCACCCTTAATCTACCTCGTCCCAAGATTCTAAGAGACTACTCACTAATCATAAGGAACCCAACAAATCATATTAAGAAGATGCTAAATCCCATGATTAGATGATGAATTGATTAAGAAAGAAGAGATAAAAGATAGAAATCAAGAAATCCAAACTTAAATTGCATAAATAAAAGAAGATGTCTCTTACAAATCACCAAGAACACTTAGAACCATAAAAGGGAGGTTTTTAGTAAGAGTAAGAGATAGATTACCAAATAATTAGGTTTAGAGTATTTATAAGAAAGGTGGGCGACCGGGTCAACCCGGAACAAACCGGGTTTTGACCAGGTCGGGTTTGGGTCGTCGCGCTTCACACCAGATGGTGGTGGTCCGATGTTGAGGGCCGGTGTAAGTCGCCTTTGGTCGAGAGCTCTCGTGCCGGGTCGAGACGGGCGGTGTGGTCGCCGGTAATAACCATGCCCGCTCGTTGGTCAAGTACCGGACGATAATACCGGGCGGTCTTGGGGCGGCATGGCGTCAACTGAAGTTGGGCACCGGTCGGTGACGGGTCGGTGCAGCGGGCCGGTATTCTCCCTGCCTGATCGTTGGCTAAAGACCGGACAGTACGTACCAGATGAGATCGGGTCGGTGTGAGCAAGGTGGGGAAGTGGACGCTCCTTGACACCGGGCAATGGTGGTCCAGTGTGCTGGGCCGGTATTCTCCCTGTCGGGGCTTCGTCTTGATGCCGGATGGTGACGCCGGTCCGGAGCTGGTCGGTGTGGTCTTGGCAAGGGAATGGGTGCTTTTTCAACGCCGGTCGAGGACGGTCAGGTGTGACGAGCCGGTATTCTTCCTGTCGGGTCTTCCTTGCAACACCGGGTGAGGACAGCCAGGTATGACGGGCCGATATGATCACTCCGATTCAAGCCTTGTTTCTCGTCATCTTCTCATGGTCTAACTACATGTGCAAGTTCTTCCAAGGTCTCCACAAGTCTCCAAACACCTAGAATCATACTCCAAAACATGCAAGACTCTCTAGGGCCTAGTATGAACACTCTAGACTCTAAATGAGAATAAAACACTAAGGAAAAACTATGATTATGCATGCATGAGACTAAAAATACCAAGTAAAATGCATGCTAAAACAAGTAAGTTATGAGAATATCAACCTCCCCCCAAACTTATTCCTTTGCTTGCCCTCAAGCAAACAAACAAGAACAAGAAGAGAGAGAAGGTTGAAGGTGGGAGTTCAAATCCACAAGTATCATAAAAAGAATTCAAGCTCAACGTCCAAGTTGCTAGCTCTAAAATGCGATCAAACAAGTTTACTCAAAAAGAGCTAGCCATATATATCTATCCCTACAAGAATCAAGCGCAAGTCTCAACCTACACAAGCATTCCTATCATCCAATCCTTGACATTCATTTAATAGTTCAAGTGAATCATGTTCATGCAAGACAAGTGAATTCATTTGGCTATGGTAAAGGTCTTGAGACAAAAATGATCTCAAATATATGTGGTTACTCCAATGCAAGGGATCTCTCTATGAATGAGCAAGCTTTAGCAAAATGCTAAGAGTAAAAGGCAACATATGCATACAAAGATAAATTTACATCTACCCAATGCCTAAGATGTCTCTAACCCTAGCATTTCTAACCATGAAGCTCCAAACCTAAGCTACCCTTTTTTTTCACAAGGCCTTTTTGCCTTCATGTCCCACACGTTTTTCTTCATCTTTTCTCACTAGGGGAATTTCTTATTCTTCATTGAACCTTGCGGTTTAGTGCTTCTCTTTGTTGTTTCCTTAGCTTTTTTTTTCTTTTTTTTTCCTTGCCTTGCCTCATTTCTCATCAGTTGATGCCTTAACCAATTTTTGGCTTCTTTCCCTTTTTTGTTGAACTCTTGAGGATAACTTCTAATGCTAAAAGCTAATCCTTATCATTTTTGCACCAAACACTTCATAATTTTGCATTCCCCTTCTTGCCCTTTCGTTCACCTTTCCTTTCCACCACAATCTCATAGATCAAACATCTTCATTCGTACCAAACTCATCAAACAACTTCCCTTCCTAGCTAGCCTAGCCTAGTCTATCCCTTGATGTTGGGCTAGATCTACATGCAACCTATCCTTGTCGCCCTAAACTCAACACTTTTTGCCAAGCTTACTCAAAAAATTAGGTTTTACATTCGCACACTAAGAATTTGGCTTGAAAGGAGGGTAGGTTAAAGGTATGGTTAACCGTTCCAATGATGGGAATCGGCTATTTGAGCTAACAAGAGGGTGGTGAAGTGGATAAGATAGCCCAAATATGTATGTGGTATTCATGAATTCACTATGAGATGCATAAACATGATAATTAAAATGTCAAGCTTATGGTTCTCACTTAAGTAGGATTAGACTCAATTCACAACTTGATTTAGCTAAGACATGAGTAATGAAACACGAGATCAAAATATAGTTCATCCTTGATTTCAAACACGAGATCAAAAGCATCAAACAACTAGCAACGAGGGCATTGGACTAAGCTCTTAAAATGATATTCTACAAGGAAAAATCATCATTGCTCCCAATGCACGTGCAATGCAACCTATATGCTACTAGACTCGATCCTACACATGAAATGCAATTAGATGCTTTCTTTTTGTGTTTTCAAAATTTTCAAAATTTTTTGATTTTTTGTGTGTTTTTCTATGCCTTATATGAGTGCATGAATGCATGAGACTCAAGATGCAAAAATCAAAATAAGATCACAAAAAACATGATTAGATACCGGTCCCTCCCCCAAACTTAAATCACACCGTCCCGGTGTGAAATAAATTCAAAGGAGAAACCAAAAAAAATAAAATGCTAGACTCAAGAGAAATGAAAAACTATTTACAAAGTTTTGGAATTGTACCTTAAAAGCTTTGAGATGGGCAAGAGGACCCCATGGAGTAAGACGGGTTGCTCGAGCAAGGAGATGGAGACCTTATGGCCTTCCTCTTGGCCATCTTCTTTTCACGAGCCCACGAACGGCGTGCTTCTTCATGGAGCACTATCTCTCCTCCATGTACCGCAAGGCTTTGGTCCAATGCCATAGAGCTCTCACCAACTTCTTCTTGGTCCGTTGCGTTTGTTTCTTCTTGGCTGTGGGATGAGCTAGCCTTTCCACCTTTTGCTCTGAGCTCCTTGACCGTCTTCTTCAAACTCTTGACCGTTTTCACCAATTTTCTCATAGTCTTATCTTGCCACTTGCACCACCGTTGAAGGAGTCTTGTTTGGTGGTGTGCACGTCGAGTGGCAATGTTCGGCATCTTCCCATCATAAGGATCGAAGCTATACCTCTCACTTCCGTACTTGGGGTCGGTGGAAAACGGCCTCTCATCCTCATCATCTAGACTGTTGGATGTCTCGGCATCGTCTCGTGCTGCTTGCTTGCCCTTCTTCTTTGATAAACGTATCGTCTCAAGAGGTGGATCCGTGGTCGGGTTATAAAAGTGGTCATTGGTGGGGTAGAAGTAGATGTCCTTTCTCCCTAGAAGTTTGGTGAGAGGAGCATTGGGCAACATAAGTTTCACGGTGTTAGACTCGGTGAGCTTGAGGTTATAGGCATATGTGTTGCCTATCTTACCTTCGAAGAATTGAGTTCTTGAGAGATAGGCTTCATCCATAAGGTCTAACTCTTTGGCATCTTCTACCAATTCAACGCCCTGGCTTTAAGAATTGAAGTAACTAAACCACCAATGTGCAATTTAGGTTCCTTCATCTTTGTTGCGTGTGCCCATCCTTTGTACCCAAGCAAATGATTTACGAGAATAGCGGCTAGACCCGGGTTTGCCTTATCTCCAACGAATAGCCTTCCATCCCTAGGTGTGTCTAGAAACGGCTTTAGCCATAGAGCAAGCAACTCCATCTTATCTTCCGCCACGGTTCCGAACTCTTTTTTGGCAAAGAGTGTGTAAGCAAGGGTTTTGTGGACATAGCGTATGGCGGGATTGCGGATGCAAGAACCCTTGATAGCGCCGGGGTTGTATTCCCCCATGCCAATAATGTTCCACAAGTATGAAAGGTCATTTATCCCATAGATAAACTTGAGTTCTCTCTTGGTCCCTTCTTCCTTGAACCCAAACACTTGACTTAGCTCATGGAAAGTAATCTTGTAAGCTTCTCGCCCCACCTTGAACTCAATGAACCCATGAACATCGTCAACATTAGCGCTCTCATCGTTTCGGTCATAGAACATCGCCTCCAAAGATGCTAGAAATTGGCAAGTTTGGTCTTTGTGAGTGGTGTGAGCCAAGTTAAAAACTTTCCCAAAGCCCATGTTGGTGAAGATTGTTTTCACATCTTCATAGATCCCCATCTTCTCAAGTATGTTCTTGTCCGGGAATTTTGTCTCCACGAACTTCACCGCCTTGAGCTTCTTGAGATATTCATTGTAGGTAGGGTCTCTTTGCTTGGGCTTGAGAACTCTCTTCTTTTTCACTTCCATCGCGTTCCTTGCGTCCCCCTCTTCTTCATTGTCTAGCGCCACTTTCTTCTTCTTCCCTTGGCCATTAGAGCATGTCACTAGAGCCAATTGCCTCTTCGTTGGTAGATTTTGCCCTTAGGTTGCATTGCTCTTTGTCTTCATGGTGCCTACATTGCCTCAAAGAAATCGTAAGGCACAAGAGACAAAGGCACAATTATTTTTCAATTTCAAGTAAAGGCACTAAAGAGACATAGACAACTCTTAAGGAGTTAGAGGACATCCAATAACCAATTTGAAAGATCGATTGTCTAATTTGAATGCTTCAAAAACTCAATTAAATTGTCAAAGTTCCAACCTTTAAACTTTAGAGATGTGGATTCAAGAAACAAAGTTTCCTCTAGTGGAGCACAAAATAGCACAAGAGCTACCACGCCTAACCATTACGAACCTATTCCTAAGGTTTTTGTTCAAGTGAATGCACTACCCAAACAAAATCATGAAGTTTTCTACTTAAGAGCAAGCTCTTGATTTTCATGAAAAGTTTGAGAAAAATATCTTGGGGATGCAAGAATAAATGATAAAAACGTTGGTAGATCCAGAGAGAGGAGAGAAAACCGATTTTGTAGCCACTTAAATCACAAAATTCGAGTAAAAGGGGAGAAAGTTATGGGCAAATGAAATTTTTGGTGAGGAAAAAGAGTTTGGTTGCGAAAATGGTGAGAGAGGGAGCTTTGGCCGCGTCAAAAGAGGGGAAGAAGACTTATCTGGCGGGTCGGGTCGCTTACCTGGGCGGCTGCACCGGGCGGTCCGCTGGACAATAGATCCAGCGCATGGACCGTCGGATTAAAGGTTTGTCCGTCGGGTGTGGTCCGTTGGACAAAGAGCCAATACCGGTCTGTTTCCATCTGGTGTGCTTGAGCCGGCGTGTTTTTGTGCATGACATTGCAGATCTTCAACACCGGGCCATTACCAGCTGGTACACAAGGGCGGTACGTCATCACACCGTCCCAACTCCATCCGGTACGTGCTATCCGGCGTACAGGCATACCGGATCAATCTAGTCCGGTGTTAGTGGCCGGTATTTCCCATGTTTTCACCACTCTTCCAACACCGGGCCATTATGCCGGGCGCATGCGATTCGGCATACTTCTAAGGTAGCCATCGCGTGTCCCAACGCCGAGTCATCTTCGTCCGGTGTACAAGGCCTGTATATGCAATACCGAGCCGACTTCAACCGGTGTAGAGGGGCAGTAATTCTCCTGGTTTTGCACTCTCTCCAATACCCGTCCCTGTCCGTCCGGCGTGCAAGGCCGGTACTGCCTCCACCGGACCAACCTTGGCTGGTATTCATGGCCGATACTCGTCATTCCATCACGCTACACAACTCCGTTTTGCAAGATATCACCTCTAGACCATGAAGAACCCTATGAACACTTAACAAAATATTAAAAAGAACTAAAAAAGATTGAAAAACAGGAAAAGAAAAGTATATACAAGGATAAACATGGGAATATCTCCCAAGTGCACTTTGTTTAACGTCACTAAGTTCGACGTTTGTTACCCTTTTTAGGCTTGAGGAGCATCATCGAGAAGGAGTGAAACTCCTTCCTCAATGGTTTCGTTGGCTAGATACAGTTTGAGCCTTTGACCATTGGCAATAAACTCTTCCCCGTTCTTGTTCACAAGCATAATGGCCCCGTATGGTCGAACTTCTTTGATCATGAACGGACCAGACCATCTAGATCTTAGCTTCCCGGGAAACAACTTGAGCCTTGAGTTGTAAAGCAACACTTGGTTCCCCTCCTTGAAGTCCTTGTGCACAATCTTCTTGTCATGAAAGGCCTTGGTTCGCTCCTTGTAGATTTTGGAGCTCTCATAAGCTTCAAGCCGGATCTCATCGAGTTCTTGCAATTGGATCAAACGCCTTTCTTGAGCCGTCTTAAGATCGAAGTTGAGAAGCTTCACGGTCCATAATGCCTTGTACTCGAGCTCCACCGGCAAATGACAAGACTTCCCATATAGAAGATTGAAAGGAGTGGTTCCAATGGGATTCTTGAAATCCGTCCTATAAGCTTATAGAGCATCATCAAGCTTCTTCGCCCAATCTTTCCTTGAGCTTCCTATGGTCTTCTCCAAGATCGCCTTGATTTGGCTGTTAGACACTTCAACTTTCCCACTCGTTTGGGGGTGATAAGGCGTGGCAACCTTGTGTTTGACTCCATGCTTTTTAAGCAAGCTCTCAAACACTTTGTTGATGAAGTGGGAACCACCATCACTTATCACTACCCGAGGGGTTCCAAACCGTGGAAAAATAATCGTCTTGAAGAGCTTGAGAACCACATTTGCATCATTTGTTGGACTTACAACCGCTTCAACCCACTTAGAGACATAATCAACCGCTACCAAAATGTATTGGTTTCCATAGGATGAGGAAAACGGTCCCATGAAGTCTATCTCCCACACATCGAAGATCTCAACTTCAAGAATTGGATTTTGTGGCATCTCGTCTCTTCTACTAATGTTTCCCTTCCGTTGACACGCATCACAAGTAGACACAAATGCATGGGCATCCTTGAACAAACCAGGCCACCAAAAACCCGCTTGTAGAACTTTAGCAACCGTCTTGAATGAAGCAAAGTGACCTCCATATGCCGAACCGTGACAATGCATTAAGATACGATCCACTTCTTCCTCGGGAATGCATCTTCTATAGAGCTTTTCCTTGCGAAGAGTGTACAAGTAGGGCTCATCCCAATAGAAACGGGTTATGTCTCTAAAGAATTTTTTCTTTTGATGGCTTTCCAACTTTGGCGGCTCTTTCCTGTAAGCCAAGTAAATGACATAGTCCGCATACCATGGCAATTTCTCATCCTCCAAGCCCTTAGCTTCCTCGAGACCTTCACCGCTTCAATGCCTTTCTTCAAAACGCCTATCAACATGAGATGCTCTTCGGGAAGAGAGTCATCTATTGGTATGAGATCATCAATCCGCATCCTCGATAGGTGATCCGCCACTCCGTTCTCAACGCCCTTCTTATCAACGATCTCCATATCAAACTCTTGAAAAAGTAAGATCCATTAAGAAGTCTCGGTTTGGTGTCCTTCTTGGCATATATGTGTCTTAGCGCGGCATGATCCGTGTATACTATGATCTTGGAGCCAACCACATAGGACCTAAACTTCTCAATAGCAAACACGACCGCTAGTAGCTCTTTTTCTGTGGTAGCATATCTCGTTTGTGTGTCATCAAGTATCCTACTAGCATAATAGATCACATGTAGCTTCTTATCTTTCTTTTGACCAAGAACCGCTCCAACCGCGTAGTCACTTGCATCACACATGATCTCAAAAGGCAACTCCCAATCTGGTGCTTGGACTATTGGTGCACTCACAAGAGCTTTCTTGATCTCCAAAAACGCATTGAGACACTCCTCATCAAACAAGAACTCGGTCTCCTTGCATAGTAGCCTAGTGAGTGGACGGGCAATCTTGGAGAAATCTTTGATAAACCGACGGTAGAAACCCGCATGTCCCAAAAAGCTTCAAATACCTGTGACCAAATTTGGAGGCTCTAGACTCATCATCACCTCGATCTTCGCTTTGTCAACCTCTATCCCTTTCTCGAAGATTTTGTGTCCAAGTACTATGTCTTCCCGCACCATAAAGTGACACTTCTCCCAATTGAGCACGAGGTTCATCTCTTCACACCTTGTGAGAACCCTACAAAGATTGGACAAACACGAAGCAAACGAGGAACCATAGACCGAGAAGTCATCCATGAAGACCTCGACCATTTCCTCAATTAGATCCGAAAAGATCGACATCATGCACCTTTGAAATGTGGCGGGTGTGTTACATAGTCCAAACGGCATCCTTCGATAAGCAAATGTGCCATAAGGACATGTAAATGTCGTCTTCTCTTGGTCATTCGGGTGAATGGGAATTTGAAAGAATCCCGCATAACCATCTAAAAAGCAATAGAACGGGTGGTTTGCTAATATTTCCAACATTTGATCAATAAACGGTAAAGGAAAGTGATATTTTCTAGACGCGGAGTTCAATTTTCTATAGTCTATGCACATTCGATGACCCGTGATAGTTCTAGTTGGAATTGATTCATTNCCTACAAAGATTGGACAAACACGAAGCAAACGAGGAACCATAGACCGAGAAGTCATCCATGAAGACCTCGACCATTTCCTCAATTAGATCCGAAAAGATCGACATCATGCACCTTTGAAATGTGGCGGGTGTGTTACATAGTCCAAACGGCATCCTTCGATAAGCAAATGTGCCATAAGGACATGTAAATGTCGTCTTCTCTTGGTCATTCGGGTGAATAGGAATTTGAAAGAATCCCGCATAACCATCTAAAAAGCAATAGAACGGGTGGTTTGCTAATATTTCCAACATTTGATCAATAAACGGTAAAGGAAAGTGATATTTTATAGACGCGGAGTTCAATTTCCTATAGTCTATGCACATTCGATGACCTGTGATAGTTCTAGTTGAAATTGATTCATTCTTTTAATTTTTAACCACGATTATGCCACCCTTTTTGGGAACCACGTGCACCGGGGAAACCCAAGTGCTATCCGAGATCCGATATATGATTCCCGCGTCTAGAAGTTTAAGGATCTCCTTCTTAACAACTTCTTTCAAATTCTAGTTTAACCGTCTTTGATGTTCTATAGAAGACCTTGACTCATCTTCTAGATGTATGCGGTGAGTGCAAAGTGTAGGAGATATGCCTTTGATATCATCAAGTGAATATCCAATGGCTCTCCTAAACTTTCGTAACTCATGCAATAGGGTGGATAACTCATCATCACGTAGACCATCTTTTACAATCACCAGGTAAGACTCATTGGGACCTAAGAAAGCGTACATTAGCCTTTTGGAAGCGGTTTGAGGTCCACCTTTGGGGCCTTTAGCTCACTCCAATCATCCTCGATGCTAGACTTACCATTGTTAGCCTCCATCACGTCCTCACCTTGCTCATCTTTATTCCCAATCTCAACAACACTTATGTTGTGTGCAACTTGAGCCAACTCCAAGAACGTATTTTCTCCACCCAAAGCCTTGTGTGAATCAAGTATCCTTGCATACCCAATACTCTCGTCATGAAGAAACCCATGCTCTCCTTGCTCTTTGGTAAGTGCCACTTGGAGGTGATCTTCCAAAGCTAACTCCTCCACAAGCTCATCCGCAAGCTCATCTATAGCCTCAATATAGAACATTTGACCATCAATTGTGGGCTTCTTCATCACATCATTGATGTCAAATTGAAGAACATTGTTCTTGCCCAAATGGAGATCTATCTTGTCTCTCCTCACATCGATTATAGCACCGGCGGTAGCTAGGAACGATCTTCCAAAGATGAGTGGATCCTTAGGCTCTTCATCCATCTCAAGTACCACGAAATCGGTAGGCACCACATGATGGGTAAGTCTTCAAGCAATCCATTCATGATGGGTAAGTCTTCAAGCAATCCAACGGGGTGCCTCACCGATTTATCCACTACCACGAGAGATATTCCACAAGCCTTGTAACAAACGAAGCCAAGACTCTTTGCAACCGAGAGTGGCATCAAGCTTACACTTGCTCCAAGATCGCATAAACACTTATTGAAAGGAAGTGGTCCAAGAGCGCAAGGGAGAGTGAAACTACCGGGGTCACCAAGCTTCTTTGGGATAACTTTCTTTTGAATGATGTCATTACATTCGTGAGTTAGCACCACCATGCTCTCCATCTCCTTCGATCTATCTTTGATGGCGTCCTTAAGAAATTTGGCATATTGTGGCACGAGGAGGAAGGCGTCAACCAAGGGCATGGTGAACTCAACCTTTTCCATTTGTCTATCGAATACCGCCTATATTTTTCCAACAATTTCTTCTTGAAGCGGCTCGGGAACTGTAGCTTCGGTACGTAAGGTGGTGGAATAAACGAAGTTTCCTTCTTCTTAGACTTCTCCTCGGCTTTCTCTTGAGTAGCAACCTCTTTCTTCTTGTCTCCAATACTCACAAAGCTATCCTTAACCATGTCATCTTCAGTTTCATGCTTCTCCTCCCCACCTTGAACGTCAATGTCCTCATTGGCTAACGTAGGAGCCTCTCTTGGTGGTAGTTCCTTGTCATTCCTAAGAGTAATAGCATTGACATACTCCTTTGGATTTGGTTCCACTTTTCCGGGCAAGGTACCTTGAGTACGTGATGAAGAAGCGGCTCCTTTTATCTCCATTTGCTTCACTTTGGAGTTCAATGTCTCCATTTTGTTGTTGAGATCATTGTAAGAGCAATCCACACATGTGTTGATTTCCGCTTGACCCTTGAGAAGTTGTTGGAACATGGTGTTCAAGTCAAACTCTTGCGGTTTAGACGTAGTTGCTTGACCTTGGGGGACAAAGCCTTGTTGTTGAAAATCGGGTGGAGGCATGAAAGCGGCCTTGTTTTGGAAACCTCCTTGGTTCCCTTGGAATTGACCTTTAGGGACAAAGTCTTGTTGTTGATTGTTGGAGGCTTGACCTTGGTTGGTGAAGTTCTTTTGTTGAGCTCCTTGGTTGCCTTGGTGTTGTTGAGGGTAGACTTGATCTTGTGGGTTCTCCACATTTGGGTTACGGTAAAAGAAGTTTGGATGGTTTCGGTAATTGTTGTTGAATCCACCCCTTTGGAATCCACATTGGTTACCCACATAGTTTATTTTCTCTTGAGTGCTCAAGTCTACATCCTTTTCTTGATACTCTTGGTTCTCCTCAAAATCCCCAACAAAGTGAACTGTCTTTTGGGAGGCGTTAAGAAGCTTGTCCATCAAAGTAGCTTGCTTGTCCATCTTGTCATTTAGGACCTTCATCTCCTTAGCCCGTTTTTGCTCATCAAAATCACTAGTGGTCCTAGTAGCTCGGTCATAATCATCTCCATAAGTCCCATTTGTTAGAGGGGAATTTAGCACTCCCCGGTTTACCCCGGTCCGAGTTAAAATCAGCCCAACAATCGACTTCAAAGCCCATCAGAACCAATTTACGAAATAAAAGGAAGATTTCCTTTTATAAAGGCCAAGAAGAAAGGAAGTTAACATTTTCCCGATGAAACAAGGAAAAAGAGATTATCCTTTTCCCAATGGGATTAGGAAAAGGAAACCATCCCGTTTTGGATCGACCTCAAGACTTATAAATAGGGGAGCTCTTCATTCAAAATAATCATCCAACAACTTATACAGAGATCTACAACTTTCTTTGTAACAAGAACTACGTTTTGGCTTGATCCCTTTAAGGGTACGTAGGCAGCTTTCACAAGCACAACTATGATTCTAATAAAAACAATTCTCCTAAACCCTAAACTAAATTCGCCGATCTAAAAGAGGTGCGAATTCTGGTTCTTACACCATTGCTTTGAGCAAGGTTCTCGACTAGTTCCATGGCTTCTTCCACATCCTTGGCTAAGAAGTTCCCATTGGAGGCCGTGTCTAGAAGCATCATAATCTTGGGCAATCCTCCACGGTACAAGGTACTCAAGAGAGAGGCGTTTGAAAACCCATGATGCGGGCATTGAGTAGTGTAGCTTTTAAACCGTTCTCATGCCTCGTTGAAAGACTCGTTGGAGCGTTGAGTGAAGCTTGAAATCTCGTTTTTAAGCTTTGCCGTCCTTGACGGTGAGAAGAATTTAGCAAGGAAAGATCTTTTGCACTCGTCCCATGATGTGATGGACCCTTGGGGAAGACTATTTTCCCATTGGTGAGCTTTATCTCCAAGAGAGAATAGGAAAAGTCTAAGCTTGAAGCCATCCTCGGATACTCCGTTCATCTTGGTTAGACCGCATATCCTATCAAATTGGTCAATGTGGTCCAAATGATCTTCCATAGCGAGGCCGTGGAACTTATTGCTTTGAACCATGTTGATCAAACCGGCCTTCACTTCAAAGTTGTTGTTCTCAACTGAGGGAGCTTGGATGCCTTGACGGTTTTGATGTGCATTGGCGGCATCACCCGCACCAACAATGTTTTGAGCCTGTAGAGGATGGTTTGGTGCTCTCACATGCCGGGCGGGTGGTGGTGGGTTGTGTTTGCCACTGTGAGCTTGGTGGTTGCCATTGCCATCATTCCCTTGTGCTTGAACGTTGTCATTGATGTTGCCAAGCGGTATGTCGTCTACGTTCTCCATACCCAGATTCTCAATGACTTGAGTCCGTGCTCTTGCTCTCCTTGCTCTACTTCCTCGTTCCAAGAGATGTATGTCGTATATTGGCTTAACAAGGTTGTCGTTGCCTCTAGAACGTGTATGCATGCACCTATAAGATAAATATAACAACAAGAAGTGAAAGAGATTAGTAACAAAAAAAGAAAGCTTAATCTCAAAAAGATCTAAAATCTTAATAATGAAAGCTAAACCCAATTGGCAACGGCGCCAAATTGATAATATGATATTTAGTATCTAATACCAATTACCCAAATACTCCAAAGTTGTAGTATTTAAGGATCAATCCAAATGGGTTTGATGTTTCAATCACTAAGAATGCATAAAACTAATTAATTCAAGCTAGACAGGATTGGTTTTTGTTTAATCTAACAACCTAATCGAATTTAAAGGCAAGTAAACAAGAACGAGCAATACTAAACGAGGTTAAATCCAATAAAAAGGCGAATCCAAGGATGAGGTTATTGAACTAGAGTGACCTTATGGCTCATTTATGATGCTTAAACACACACACAATGCTAATCCCTAGGTTATGATCACTAATTATGACTAATTCTCTCTCAAGGCACTAATCACTTTGCTAATCACTAAATCAAGATCAAAATCTCATTAGTGATAAAATGATTATCAAGCATTAAGATCAACATTCAAATCAACCAATAAACACCCTAGACAACTACTCTCATAGGCTAAGTATGTTTATCTCTTATTAAGCTCTTTGGGAATTTTATCAAACACCTTGTGGATGTGAAATTCTCTAATGTCTAGATCAACTCTCTCAAACCTAATCTAGCATTAAGCACACTTAGAAAGAAGGAAAATTGATAAATCTAATCATAAACATCATAAATCAACCATTGGATCACCCTAAATCTACCTCATCCCAAGATTCTAAGAGACTACTCACTAATCATAAGGAACCCAACAAATCCTATTAAGAAGATGTTAAATCCCATGATTAGATGATGAATTGATTAAGAAAGAAGAGATAGAATATAAAAATCAAGAAATCCAAACTTAAATTGCATAAATAAAAGAAGATATCTCTTACAATCACCAAGAACATTTAGAACCCTAAAAGGGAGATTTTTAGCAAGAGTAAAAGATAGATTACCAAATAATTAGGTTTAGAGTATTTATAAGAAAGGTAGGCGACCGGGTCAACCCGAAACAAACCAGGTCTTGACCCGGTCGGGTTTGGGTCGTCGCGCTTCACACCGGATGGTGGTGGTCCGATGTTGAGGGCCGGTGTAAGTCGCCTTTGGTCGAGAGCTCTCATGTCGGGTCGAGACGGGGCGGTGTGGTCGGCCGGTAATAATCATGCCCGCTTGTTGGTTGAGTACCGGACGATGGTATCGGGCGGTCTTGGGGCGGCATGGTGTGTCCTAAAGCTAGGCACCGGTCGGTGACGGGTCGGTGCAGCGGGCCGGTACTCTCCCTGCCCGATCGTTGGCTAAAGACCGGACAGTACGTACCGAATGAGATCGGGTCGGTGTGAGCAAGGTGGGGAAGTGGATGCTCCTTGACACCGGGCAGTGGTGGTCTGGGCCGGTATTCTCCCTGTCGGGGCTTTGTCTTGATGCCAGATGGTGACGCCGGTCCGGAGCTGGTCGGTGTGGTCTTGGCGAGGGAATGGGTGCTTTTTCAACACCGGTCAAGGACGGTCAAGTGTGACAAGCCGGTATTCTTCCTGCCGGATCTTCCTTGCAACACCGGGTGAGGACAACCAGGTATGTCAGGCCGGTATGGTCACTCCGATTCAAGCCTTGTTTCTAGTCATCTTCTCTTGGTCTAACTACATGTGCAAGTTCTTCCAAAGTCTCCACAAGTCTCCAAACACCTAGAATCATACTCCAAAACATGTAAGACTCTCTAGAACCTAGTATGAACACTCTAGACTCTAAATGAGAATAAATCACTAAGGAAAACTATGATTATGCATGCATAAGACTCAAAACACCAAGTAAAATGCATGCTAAAACAAGTAAATTATGAGAATATCACTATTCTATCATTTTAAAGNATAAGTATTCCAACCAGGCAAATTCCCAAGACCCGGAAAATCACTTACTGTCCACATAATAGCTGCTCGCATGGTAAATGTATGATTTGTTGAAGCATCTCGAGTTTGAATTCCATCACACCATAACTCTTTTAGCTCTTTGACAAGGGGCTGCAAGTACACATCAATATTATTTCCAGGCATTTGCTTTCCAGGAATAATCATAGAGAGGATCATCGATGTTTGCTTCATTGATATCCATGGAGGAAAGTTATAAGGAAATAAAATCACCGGCCATATGCTATAATTCGTACTTAACGTACCAAATGGGTTAAACCCATCAGTAGCCAAGCCAAGTCTAACATTTCTTGGATCGGAAGCAAAGTCTGGAAATTGTAAATCAAATGATTTCCACGCCCCACCGTCTCTAGGATGTCTAAGCTTACCATCATTGTTACTAGTAGTTGCATGCCATCTCATGTCAGAAGCTGTTTTCGACGACATAAATAGACGTTGCAAACGTGGTTTCAAAGGAAAGTAACGTAAAACCTTTGCAGGAATCTTTTTCTTTCTCTTTGTTGACTGAGAGGCCTCACTATCTGCAGAATTATTACCTTTCCATCTAGATGCTTCACATATCTCACACGTTTCTTTATTTGCATTTGCCTCCCAGTATAACACACAGTCATTTGGACATGCATGGATTGACTCATATGTCAAACCAAGCTTGCGGATGACTTTTTTCATATCACTAAATGAATCTGGAAATTTTGCATTTGGAAAGGCTTCTTTAAGCAATTCAAGCACCATAGATATTCCCTTGTCGCTGATCCCACACATACATTTGATATGGTATAACTTCAGTATAAATGCGAGCTTTGTAAATTTTGTACATCCTGGATAGAGATCTTGATTAAAATCAGCAAGCAACTCATCAAAACTAGATTCATCATTGGGATTTGATGGGTTCTCCACGTCGATCGGTTGCTCAGAAGTACTAGATTCAACTGGAGTAGTATTAATGTCGATTCTAGGGAAGAGCTCATCCAAGAGATTTGCTGTTGAATTGGAGTCAACTGGAGTAGGAAAAGTTTCTGTGGCTTTTTCAGTAATATCGATTTCTTCCCCATGTAATACCCATTTTGTATAGGAATTTAGAAAGCCAAAACACATTAAATCCCCTTCAATGTCCTCTCTTAACTTAGATTTGGATAGAGAACACCGATTACATGGACATTTTAACATGTCCACTTTAATTTTGCTAAAAGCAAAATCTAAAAATTCTTTGACGCCATTTGTATAGTCTTGAGATAAACGAGGTTTGTTTATCCATGACTTATCCATAATGACCTAATTAAAATGAAAATACATATATACATATATATTAGTTTACATATTATCTTAATATATAGTAAAAGTAACGAGAGATTTGGTTTCATAACAAAAGTAATCTCATTAAGATTAAGAAAACTCCTACAAAGGTTCACAAATTGGCTCGTAAGTCTAAAGATGTAAAATCATGCTTTAAAATTCCACTCAACCAGACAAATTGGATATTAACACTAAATCAGAATAACTAGTTTATCGAGATATAAAAACCTTAATTTAGCATCAATGAATCAACGAAGTAAAACCATAAACACTAAATTAGGATTAAATTGTTTACACATAAATTTAACTAATCTAATACCAATGAAATAACAAAGAAGATCGATCAAAACCAAATCAGAATTAAGTTGATTACAGAGAAACTTATGGGTTTATATTTTACCATCAATGAATCAATAGAGTAAAGCGATAAAGTACATACCTTGTTAAGAGTTGTAATCTGATTTTTGAAACTTAATCTGTGATCTTCCTGTTTCTCTTGAAAAGCCCTAAATCAAAATATGTTTGTGGTGAATAAAGTTTAACAAATAATTGATATATAAATGCATTATAATTTTACTCCCGCGTAAGATTGAAATTTGCGGGAATCTGAGAAGGAAATTTTCGACATTGCAATTTTTTTTTAATTTTAGCTAATTAATAGGAAGCAAAAAATCCCAACCACGATTTAGAGAAATCCCA
>PKMM01039133.1:0-19030 GCA_002933915.1 Eutrema heterophyllum | reverse complement strand
GATTATCCTTTTCCCAATGGGATTAGGAAAAGGAAACCATCCCGTTTTGGATCGACCTCAAGACTTATAAATAGGGGAGCTCTTCATTCAAAATAATCATCCAACAACTTAGACAGAGATCTACAACTTTCTTTGTAACAAGAACTACGTTTTGGCTTGATCCCTTTAAGGGTACGTAGGCAGCCTTCAAAGGCACAACTATGATTCTAATAAAAATAATTCTCCTAAACCCTAAACTAAATTCGTCGATCTAAAAGAGGTGCGAATTCTGGTTCTTACACCATTGCTTTGAGCAAGGTTCTCGACTAGTTCCATGGCTTCTTCCACATCCTTGGCTAAGAAGTTCCCATTGGAGGCCGTGTCTAGAAGCATCATACTCTTGGGCAATCCTCCACGGTACAAGGTACTCAAGAGAGAGGCGTTTGAAAACCCATGATGCGGGCATTGAGTAGTGTAGCTTTTAAACCGTTCCCATTCCTCGTTGAAAGACTCGTTGGAGCGTTGAGTGAAGCTTCAAATCTCATTTTTAAGCTTTGCCGTCCTTGACGGTGAGAAGAATTTAGCAAGGAAAGATCTTTTGCACTCATCCCATGATGTGATGGACCCTTGGGGAAGACTATTTTCCCATTGGTGAGCTTTATCTCCAAGAGAGAATAAGAAAAGTCTAAGCTTGAAGCCATCCTCGGATACTCCGTTCATCTTGGTTAGACCGCATATCCTATCAAATTGGAATCAAATCGATCGTTGATAAAGCAGATGTGGTGTAAGTATCGTTTCGTAAGGGAGACGTTTTCATGGCGTTTCTTCATCTTTGCTCTGAGTTTGTTCGCAAAAACAGAGACTCGCCAAAGAGAAGGGGACAGTTATTGGCGCTTAGGGTTTTTAATTAGCGGCGGGGATGAAAAACGGTACTGATTCCTGCGTAACGTTTTGATCGGAGATTTTGTTTCACTTGGGTTTGGGTGGAAAGGGAGCGTGACTGGGTGAGTTTTAGGGTTTTCACTTAGGCTGTGATGAGAGATGAACGGCGCCGTTTCCGACGTGAGATTTTTAGTAGTGTGTTATGTGCAGATCGAAGAGATGTTTCGTTTGGGGTTTGGGTAGCGAAGAAATTCACAATTGAATCACGGAATCAGAATTGGCTCCTACGATGTACTCAACGTTTGTCTCTTATTACTCGATTTCAATATTGATTGGTTTAATTTTGATGCTTTTGGTGTTTATCTTCTCACTAGAACGTGGTTGTATGATTTGATCTCGATTATTAAGTAATTATTTTAGTTTTGATTTGGTACCGTCATCTTTATTTATATGTTCATTAGTATCTCATGAATTTTACTGTTACATGAACTGAGATTGCTTAATGATACAAATCTGGTGTCGTTTCTTGTTTTTTCAGGTTCAAATTTTCTCCAGAAGAGATTTTGTATTTTGCAGAATCTAACATCACCACCATTGTCGTCGGAGAGAGAGGGAGTGGAAAAACAATAAAGATTCCTCAGGTTTTCTTCTCATTCTTTTGTTCACCGTGATGCCTTAAAATACATTTGCTCTGATTGTGTAAATGTCCTCACAGAGATGATGGAGGATCCTCTCTTGACATAGTTATGTTAGGATTTTTATGCAGCATAATTTTGTTCAGATTATGAATAAGGTTATTACTATTAGTAAACCTTCTCTTATTTTTCATTGTGCAGTGTTATTGTGGTAGATGAAGCTCACGAGCGCTCTATTTCAATCAACATTTTACATGATAGGTTAGTGAATGTTGAAGAGCTTAAAACGCTTTTTGGTTTCGTTTTGATTTTGATTTTAACTTCTCATAATGATACAACCGTGTTTGCTCAAAATGATGAAAGTAGATAATAAATTAAATATAGTGTTGTTTTGTGTTGATTTAGGGTCATCGTCTTTGAAGCTTGCAGTCCCATTATACAGAGCAATGGTATTTTGGAGCTTCCACTAAATAAAGAGAGCATATTGGTTTCATCTTATACATAGCTAAGTCTTCTCTTATCTTTATGTGATTTGGTACTTACCACAAGTGTTCTCTACTATCGATAATTTTCTCAGCATCACAAATATTTAACAAAAAATTGCAAAACATTCCACGAACATCATTAATAACACAAACATACAACATATAAAAAATGTAGTACACCAAAATCACTAATAACACAAACATAAAACTAGACACACAAAATAACAAATATTTAACAAAAATTTACAAAACATTTCACGAACATCATTAATAACACAAACATACAACATAGAACAAATATAGTACACCAAAATCACAAAAACAAGTCAGACATGGATTAGTTGAAACCATTTAGGGGAATATTTTATGTTGTTGGATTAGTTAAAGAAATTTTTGTGTTTTAACTCTATAATTGTGAAACCAAGTCAGACATGCACATCCTGTCTTTTAGATCGTTAGAGGTGTCACAAGTTTCATTTGTTTTTCACTTTTCTGCTAGTTTTAACACTCAAATTTTCGATTAATTTGACAATTAGAATATTCCCTTGAAGTTTGAGTTTATTAAAAATAATTGTGTTTGATCAGAAGAACTAAGATGAGCACGAAATGCTTGTTAATGACCACATGGAATCCAACGATCACATACACTTTGAGAAATAAGTTCCTAACCACTACTAAAATCAACAATATAGATTTTGGGTAAATGAGAACAAATTTTTTTTCACGGCGCGTAAACTACATTCCCAAAAAAAAGCCATGAAATTTCGGGGAGAAAACTTGGCTTTTTGCAAAATCCAAGGTTATACACTTAGTTTAAAGTCTCATGCTTTTATTTATATTTCTCTAAGCGTTGATCACGTTTTGCCTATATTATTCTACTATACCTTTAAGAAGCTGGATGGCAGAAAGATGCCGTGTTATTAGTTGCACACAGTAAAAACGTTGTCCAGGTTTGTTTGGTCTCCTCCACCAACTCTTACAGCTCATGTAAGGATATTAATTTGAGTTTGTGGTTGATCACATACAGTGAACACTTTATGCGAGAGAGTGAAGCTTGAGGACGAAGTTGGTTCTACCATCCGATTCAAAGATCAAACAACTTATGTAAGATTCTTTCTCGGACATTCATGTACTTTTAATCATATAAAGCATTCTTATGATGTCTCAAAATAATTTTTCCTTTGTTAACACAAAGCATTACTTGTGTGAAGGTTCTCAATCATCTCTTGACAAATTATATGTAAGTTTTTTTTTTGTGGCATAATCTTGTTCAATGCATGAATAAGGGATATTATGATTGTAAACTTTCACTTATTTTTCATTATGCAATGTTTTTGTTCCCGTTTTTAGTTTTGTTGTGTTGTGATTTTGCTAATAAAATAAATATGGTGTTGTTTCGTATTGTATTAGGTTCATCGTCTTTGAAGCTTGCAGTCTCCTTAAAGCTATTGCAATAGAATTTTTGAACTTCCATTACAAAAAAAGCTATTGGTTCCATCTTACAAAGAGCTAAGTCTTCTCATCTCTTTATTTTTATTTGGTACTTATCATAAGTCTTCTCTATTGTCAAAAACTTCTCTGCATCACAAGTATTATTTAAAAGTTACAAAACATTCCACAAACATCATTAATAACACAAACATACAACATAGAAAAAATATAGTACACCAAAATCATAATCACAAACTAAATATTATACCAACATTTCACAAAAAAAAAACAAACAAAGAAACTACATTCCCAAACAAAACTAGACACACCAAAAAAAAATCAGAGAGGATGTCTTTTCACGTTTGCTCTTATTTGCTCATATTACTATCTTGTTATAGTTAATGTTCAAAATTGAAACCATTTAGGGGAATATTTTATGTTGTTGGATTAGTTAAAGAAATTTTGTGTTTTAACTGTATAATTGTGAAACCAAGTCAGACATGGACACCTTGTCTTTTAGATCGTTAGAGGTGTCACAAATTTCATTTGTCTTTTCACTTTTCTGCTAGTTTTAACACTCAAACTTTCGATTAATTTGACAATTAGAATATTCCCCCAACTCTGAAGTTTTAGTTTACTAAAAAGAATTGTGTTTGATCAGAAGAACTAAGATGAACATGAAATGCTTGTTTATGACCATATAGAATCCAACGATCACATACACTTTGAGAAATAAGTTCCTAACCACTACTAAAATCAAAATCAACAATATGATTTTGGGTAAATGAGAACAAAAAAATATAGTACACTTAAATCATAATCACAAACTAAATATTACACCAACATTTCACAAAAAAAAAATACCAAAAAAAGAAACTACATTCCCAAACAAAACTAGACACACCAAAAAAAAATCACAAAAATGTAAAATAATTATCTCAACCTAAACGCTACACAAATCTCATTAATAGCAACATAAAATATATACGAAACACCAAAACCATAATTTTCTTGTTTCATGCTTTTATGTTTATTTCTCCAAGTTTTAATAACTCTTTGTCTATATTATTTTGCAGTACTTTAAAGAAGTTGGATGGCTGAAAGAGGCCGTGTTATTGCTTCCACACAACCGAAGGGCCTCATTGTTAAGGTTTGTTTTCACTCAAGTCAAAATATTAGTGTCTCATGTAGAGATATAAGTTTGAATTTTTGCTTAATCACATACAATTTGATTAGCAGTTGCTGCGAGAAAGTGGATGAAGAGATGAAAGTCGAGCATGGGGACGAAGTTAGTTATACCATTTGATTTGATCATACATCTTTGGTAAGACTATTTCTTGAACACTCTTATGATGCCTTAAAATACCTTTGATTTGTTAGCACATGGCGGACGTGACTTGTGTGAAGGTTCTCATATAGTACTATCGTAGAGATGATATAGGATCCTCTATTGCAAGTATATGTAAGGATTGTTTTGTGTGACAACATCTCGTTCAGATTATGAATAATATAAGGGTATTATGATTTGTAACCCTTCTCTTATTTTTCATTGTGCAGTGTTTATTATGGTAGATGAAGCTCACTGGATATCTATTTCAACCGATATTTTACTGGATGACTGAAGGGGAGACCATGTTATTACTTACATACAGTCAAAGCACCTCATTGTCCAAGATTTTTTTCTCTTCAACAACTGTGAATCCTCTATATTGCTAGTGAAAACTCATGAATGATGCTGAATCTCAAGGAGCTGATTCTGTTTTCTGATTGAAGTATTGCTTATAGAAGGTAGAATTTGAGCTAAGTCAACAAAACTTTCACTCTACTCTCTTGCTTATTTAGTTATTTGTTTTAGTTTTAATTTAGTATCATCTTTTGTGTTCATCAGTATCTCGATAAAAATATCTTTACATTAATTTAGAGTATATGATGTAATATATCTAATGTTGTTTCTCATTGTTTCAGGTTCAAACTTTCTTTAGAAGATACTATTATTCTAAAGCCAACAAGATCTCGTGGAGACTCAAGCCACCACCATTATTGTCTGCGTGAAGGCCGACAAGCAGTGGCAAATCTCTCAGATTCCTAAGGTTTATTTCTTTTTCTTTGTCCGCTGTGAAATTATGGTGAGAACACATGGCTTTTGCTAAATTCACGATTATTCACCAACTGTCAAAGTTTGATAGGAGATTCTAGTAGAAGCCAAACAACTCAAATACTAGTTGGACCTTCTAGTTTTGTGCCTTTATGTTTATTTGTCTAAGTTTTGATCACTCTATGTCTATACTATTTTGCAGGGCCTTATGCTGGATGGCTGAAAGAGGTCGTGTTATTGGTTGCAGTCAGCCAAAGCGCCTTGTTGGCCAAGTTAGTTTTCTCTCTTCCACCAACTCTTATAACGCAAGTCTGAATAGTAGTGTCTCGGTTCGGCATATTAGTTTGAATTCGCGCTTAATTACAAACTATTGACTTTACAATTTGATTTACAGGTTCCTCCGAGAGAGTGCTGAAGAGAACTGAGTCAAGCTATGAGACGAAATTGGTTATACCATTTTATTCAAAGATCATGCACCGGTAAGACTCTTTCTAGAGTATTCATGTACTTTTTAACGTATAGAGCATTCTTATGATGCCTTAAACTCAAAACACTTTTTACTTTGTTACCGCATGGCATGACTAGTGTGAAGGTTCTCACACAGTACTAATCAGGGGCGGATCTAAGTATAAGGTAGTGGGGTCAACTGCCCCCAATCAATTTATAAAAAAAAAACAGTTACATAAGCAAAATTAATATTTAATCAGTTAAATTTAGTAAGTTCTTTTATATGTCCCAACTGTTCAGTTACAAATGCCCCACAACATTTATTTTTTCAGATTTTTACTTACTTTTTCTCCCAAAAATTTAGTTTTTCTCTTAATTTTTCATTTAATACTGCATTTTTTCCTTAAAATTTTCAAACCAGTTTTCGAAATCGTCATATTTCCTCTTGTATTTTCTTTTGTTTGATTTGAATAAAAGGTTTTCATCGCACCAAAGTTATTGTTTTTTTTTTGGGTAACAAAGTTGTTGGTATCTAANTTATATAAAAACATATTATATTATGCCCCACTAAAAATAAATTCTGGTTCCACCACTAGTACTAATCCTATAGATGATAATGGATCCTCTCTTGATAGTACATATGTAAAGATTTTTTTTGTGGCATAATCTCGTTCAGATTATCAATAAGAGTATTAAGGTTTGTAAGTTTTCTCTTATTTTTCATTATGCAGTGTTTATTATGGTAGATGAAGCTTACGAGTATTTCAACCGACATTATACTGGGTCCTCTTAAGAAAGTGTATTTTTTAGACTGATGATGGTTAGTGGTCTTGGATCAGATGGGCAAGTTCTATATGGTTAAACTTGTTGAGATAATATTGTTTTTTCTTGACATTAGTCTAATTTTGAGGAAAAATTGCTCAGATTCTTTCAGAAAAGACAAACAAAAAGTTGAGAGCATTGACATATTCTTCAGGTAAATGGGTATTCAAACATCTAATTTACAACTATATATGTCTCATTCCAACACTGTTGAAACATACTAGAGAGGAGGTTGATGATGTTAGCATGTATGGAGATTATGGTAACATCTATTTTTCTTTTTGGTTTGTTCATTATATTTTTTTGTCTTTCTTAGTTGTGATTTAGAGAGCATAATCAATCATGTATTTTCATATTATCTAGGTGAATTTCGTTTTTTGTTCTCTATCGAGGAGGAGATAGATGATGTCAGCATGTATGGAGATTGTGGTAACCTCTGTCGTTCTCTTTGGTTTGTTAATTTTTTTTAATGTTTTCTTGGTTGTGATTTAGAGAGCATTAATCAATCATGTGTATCCTTATTAAGTTCTTCCTAAGTGTTGTGTTAGTTCCATTATATTTTTACATTGTGTGTCCTTATGAAGGTGAGTCAAGTCTAATTCTTCTAGAAGTAAGTAGTTTCGTTTCTTTTATTATTCCAACTGCAAAAACCTTATATATCTTGGGAGTCTTCTATATTGCTAGTTATGATGCGAATTCTAAGGAGCTGGCTCTATTTGCTGATTGAAGTCTTTTTTTTTTTTTTGTAGAATTTGAGCTAAATCAACAAACTTTAACTGTACTCTCCAGTTTCCTTTAATGAAAGAGTGCATTGGTTCCGTCTTACGCATGCCAAGTCTTTTCTTCCCTTTAGGTTCTTTGGTATTTCTTTTATCCTCGAAATCTTTATTAGCGAAACATCATCAAATTACCCACTAATACCATTAATAATAAAGCATATATCACACAAAATAAAATACAAAACACCAAAATCATAATCCCACACAAAAAACATTACACAAACATATAACACAAAAAATAGGAAACACAAAAAACAGAATCTCAAACAAAACGTTGCCCACGCCATATCACACACACAAAATACGAAACGCCAAAATCATATTCCCAACACAAACCTTATACAAACGCTTCATTTAGAGCACACACGAAAAATAAAAACAAAAACACAAAACACCAAAAATTATTAATCCTAACACACACAAAACCTCAAAATCATAAATCCCAAACAAAAGTTCACACGAACACAATGATCAAGATATAACTAAACCCGTTGTGGCATTGAGGTTTTACAAATATTCACATGTTCTTCTGACTATATCCTCTCCCTCTCTCTTTGACTTTTTTCTTATTCTTTAGTTGATTTTGTAATGCAATTGTATTTATTTATATTACTAATCTTGTATTTTTTTTTTCTTGTAATTGTTTTCTCTATTTTATGAATTCAGCTTTTTAATGTAAATACTTATGAATCGGCGATTCTAAGAGATTATCAATTATTGAGCCAGACTCGTTGGGTTTAAACTTAACGGAAGATGTGGGAAGAAGCTGGGAGCTCTACCGTTGATTCCGGAAGCATTAGAGATTCAATCCCGCCGCTGGTCAATTCAATTACTTTATCTGTCTTCTTGATTTCAGGATTTTTCTCATCCATTGTTGATTTATTTGGGAACTTTCGGGTGCAATCGCTGCGACTTTTGTTTGCCCATTGGATTTGATCAAGACTAGGTTACTGGTTCTTGGCCTTGCAGAAACTCCAACGTCAGGTTGAAGAGGTATTAGACAATTTTGATGTCTTAATTTTTCGAATATGAGATGTGTAAGCTTATAGATGCTCTTATCAGGTAGTGTGATATATATTTTAGTGATAGATGGAAAGTTTAAGTATGGGGTGAAATATGTTAGATGCTGTCAGTGCCGTCCCTAAATATTTGAAGTTGGTGCTGTAAACATATTATGAAAAATGTAGCTTTTGGATATTTTCAGAAACTTTAATTTTTGTTTTATTATTACAACATTCTTTTGATATGAATATATCTTGTTTCATATAGAAAAAAATGGATTTGGTGTATTAAAAATAAGTTTCTACTACTTTTTTGGAAAAAATAAAATCTATTTAATTTTGAAGTTGGTGTTGTAAATTTTTTTAGGAATATTATTTTACAAAAGTGTTAAAAATAATCAATAAAATTGAAAAAATGAATTACAGTGTTTGAAAAATGAAAGAGGATTATATTTAACTAGATAAGTACCCGCATATATGCGGGTTTGTAATTTAATATTTTATAACCCGTGAAAAAAAATTAAAGACGAAAAAATGGAAAACAAAATTAGATCACCCGTGAAAATATATAATACATAAATTTAGAAACAAAATTTACAATGAAATAAATATATACATTGAAAGAAAAATTTGGCGAAGAGATGCAATATTTCTCTTAAGCAGAGTCTCATTTACTGCAGATCAAAGCAGATTGAAACTAAATTTTACATTTTCTTCTTCTCAAAATAAATCAGGTGGATGTTGTCAATGTTTTTGAGTTCTCAGGTCCATAGTAAATTCGTTTATTGAGTTGCTCTGCCGATATTGAGATTGAAGATGGACAAAACGCTAAAAACGGCAAGCAGTCCTCTTCCGTAGCAGCTACATGAGAAAAATAAACCATTTCGCTGACTATGCAATGTTGAGTTTTACCCCAACCGGATATTCCACGTGCTGTTTTATTTATCTGAGTCTGAACTCTGAATCCACATTTTTTATTTAAAATTGTATTCAGTGTTGGTTATAACTCCGGTTAATTCTTCGATATAAAATAATAGCATAGCTGCCTCCGGGTATCCATCTATGTACCAGTAATAAAAAAAATATAAACTCACTCGCTACACAAGAATTCTCCCATCTGTTCAAATAGAAATTGTCAAAACTATGACTAAACATCCGACATTGAAAATCTCTGTAGGGGATAATAAACAGAGTCCTAAAGTCAAGCAAGAGAAAGAAAAAATGACGAACGCAAGCTAAGTACTTGTGGTGTTAGGTGCTTTGATCTTTCATCCTCCTCGCCAGTTCTTCGTTGTGGGGGTAGGTTGCTATATAAGAAACACAAGAAAAAGATATAAACCATTGGACGCCAGAGACATCTCATCTTAACCGTCAATACTGATAGAACTAGAGATATAAATTATTCACCTGGACATAACAGAGGTTGTATTCTTCCATTTCCTGGAAGAATAAGACGACACTGAATTCCAAAAATGTACTCCTGATAAGAAACCAAAAGGAATCGAAGACTAGATCAACCAACGAAAAACACCTGCCTCCTCTTCACAACCATCTGCAACGTATCTTCAAGTTGTCTCTTTTTATGTTTTCTTTCTTTGTCCAAAGCACCTTCAGCCTCTACACCAAATTAATCAGCACCTCTGTGTTAGTTTCCATAGAGATAAACTATTAAGCTAAACTACAAATCAGAGTTGCAAGTTTCATATATTAACATAAGCTACAAAGCAGAAACAAATCAGAGTTGCAAGCTTCAAAATTCCCACCTCTCTCACCTTCTTTCTCTCTTTCTTGTTCTGTTTAGCAAAAAAAAAGAAAAGTTTAGGTAAAGGGTAAGAAAGCATCCCATAATTCACAACACAACATACCAATTAGTTTCAACCACTGCAAAAATTAGAAACCATAGAGTGAGAATGAATCTGATATCTTTGCTCAGAAGACTGTTCTCTTAATTCCTGAAAAACTAATGACCATATGATTCTGAGCACCCCGTTATAAACTCCAGCTTAATTTCTCCAAAAGCTTAAGCTACAAGAGGAACCTTAACTTAAATTCAGCAATTTATCCTTAGCTTAAATTCAGCAATTTATCCTTAGCAATTCACCAATTCGATTTTAATCATTAAAAATAAAACCCAATACATTCTCAAAAACACTTACCGGTCTCAATTCAAATCATGTATTTCAACTTGCACTAACAAACTCATATATTTCTCACGACTCTATAAATAGACTCCATCATAGTTATCTTTCTCTCACAGTTATCTTTCGCTCAGAAATTCAAAATTCAAAAAAAAAAAGCAGAGAGAGACGGAAGAAGAAGATGACTGCTGTTATGGAGTTCTCCGGTGAATTTTTCACTGTCATTGTGGCCAGATCCTGCTCGGCCGCACGTGCCTGATCCACTGCGTCGAAGGAAGCAGCGCTTTCGGTCTCATTCGTAATGAACTAATTGCAGGAATCGCGATCAAGTAGAGGAGACAGTTACATGCGGACCTCCTCCATATCTGTATCGGAAGACAAGTTCTGCTGATTCAGTTGAAGCTCTTCAAGAAACTTCAAGAAACTTCCGACGCAGCTGTGTGGGTTTATGCGGTTGAAGAGAGATGTTTCCTTCTACGGCCTGGGAGTCTCTTGTTTCTCTCGGAAGCTGCTCACCAGCCGCGCCAAAGTCAAAACAAAGTTCATATGCTTGGGAGTCTCTTGCTTCTCTCGGAAGCTGCTCACCAGCAGAGTCGAATGAAATTTAAAAGGGAAGCAAAAACAAAAAATTGGTTGTGCACTAATTTTGAACATGAGATTTTGATCATTCGTCACACTTTACTAAACCATATAAACCAATAAATTTGTGAAAAAAAAATAATTAGGCCTTTCATCATTCACAAGTTTATTATTATTATATTTTATTTTTTGCTAAAATCATAATCCGTTTATTTATTGAACAACAATAAAAAAAAGACATGCATATAGCACATACGAAACAAAGATATAAGTGGATTAATCCTTTTATTAAGGAATAGGGTTTGACCCACGCTACGCGTGAGTTGTATTTATAAAGTTGTTATTTCAAAAAATAATGTTAATTTTAGATTTAGATTTCAAATGTAATATTTGACTTGTAATATATCTTTATTTTAATGTGATTTTTATAAAATATGATATTTAAAATGGTTATTTTAAATTTTAAGGTGAATAGTTTAGTAAAGAGTGTTAGAGTTTATTTTATACAGCCGATCTAGATTTCTGTACCGTTTATTTTATATATTTTTTAATAAAAAGACTGTAATATGTTAACATGCTAAAAAACTACACCGTGATCTAATTTAAGTATTTCACTAACTTGAAATTTAGAAATCGTAATTTAGGCAAAAAAAAAAATAATTGTGTTGATAAGCATTGTCATTGTCGACAAACTTTCAATACTATATATATATTTTTTAATTACAAATATATATAATCATTTTAACCTTTGTTATATATAAAAAACCATTTAAATTTTTTAATACAAAATATCAAATCTTGATCGTTCACCAACTCAAGCATATGACTATACTTTTTGAAACCCGTTTTCCTTCTATTTTGATCTACGCATGATATATTCCAGACTTTGTTGCTAAATTCGGTATAAAAAATCAGTTTCTTTAATAGCATTTGGAAAGGAACCATATTACACACTCTATTTTCTGGTATGGGAAAGTGTACTAATCTTAGTCCAAAATATCATAATCGTAAAATTAAAGAAAAAATAACCTTGTTTATTTACTCATAAATCATAATAACCTTTTTTGTTTTTTTTTTTGAAAGAATGTAAAATTTATTCCACAAAAAAACAAACATTTTTACATCTAGTGTTACATCAATCTTAAGTTTGAAATACGATGGAAAAGAGTCGAACTAAATTCTTGTGGCAAACCAATATTGCAAACAGTCGTCATAGTTGCGGTCTCTTTGTGCTCGGATCGATAGAAACCTGTTTCGAACTTGTTTGTCGATGATCTTGATAAGTGATTGTGCTGGAGTTGGTTTATCTCCATGCTTCCTAGCATTTGGTTCCTTCCAAATGCCATAGATAGTACATTGAAATACGTACCTTATGATAAACCATTTCATTCTCCCCATGCTTTCATCTTTCATAACATTTATGAGCATAATCCATTCTGATGATGAACGTGAAGCAAGAAGTCTTATAGTCAACCTTGTCCACACTATCTTCGCATAATTACATGAGAAAAATAGGTGATATCTTGTTTCCATCTGCACATTGCAAAGCACACAAGTCGGGTTAACCCCCACATTCCAAGTTAACATACGATCTCACGTCGCTAGACGATTATGCATTGCTAACCAAGTTACAAAAGCAAATTTTGGAGTCGAGTGAGGGAACCAGACCCCTTTGTCCCAATCCACTAGATTATGAGTCTTTCGAATGAGCAGCCACGTTTTCTTTGCACTAAACGTCACTGTGAACTTGTCATGACCCGATTTCCAAAGTGCTACATCCTCTCTTGTCGGTGTACTTCTCTGTCTTTCCAACTCCAGTTTTTCTTCTATTTTTTTCAAAATTTCTGAACGATGCCGTCGTCTTCTTCGATGCGTCCATGCATACTCAACAGTTGCACTCAGTGGTATACCCATGTCTATAACTCCTCTCACTTCTGTTATATCGAGAAAGCAGCCCAAATTTGACCATTTGTCGTGCCAAAAAGATGTAGATTGACCATTTCCGATGTCTTTCATAAAGAAATCCTTCGCAAGATCTCTGTACTTCAGCAACTTTTTCCATATCCAAGATCCCAAACTTGTGGAGGGATTGACCGACCAGAATACATCTTTTTTTAGCAAATTATGTTGAACCCATTGAACCCACATCGATGATGGAGAGGATAGTATTCTCCATATAAGCTTAAGGCAGCAAACAACATTATATTCTTTGAGTGGTCTTAACCCCAAACCTCCTTCATCTTTACGTTTGCTTACGATGTCCCAAGCGATTTTTGCTTTCCTTGAGTTCAGATCAGGTCCGGACCATAAGAATGTCGAGCATAGCTTTTCTATTACCCGAATACATTCGCTTGGAAGTCGAAAAGCAGACAACCAAAAGTTGGAGATACTTACTAGGACAGAGCTGATCAACTGCAGGCGTCCTGCGAATGACAAGAAACGAGCAGTCCAAGTATTAATTCGTTTCCTGATTTTCTCCAGCAAAGGTAAGTAGTCATTTGACAATATTCTCTTCGTTAATAGAGGTAAGCCTAAATAACGAACGGGCAACTGTCCTTGCTCGAAAGGGAAACTAGCTGCCATGTCTTGTCGATTGGTGTTTGTACACCCAGCGAGGTACATTGTTGATTTCTGCATACTTATTTTTAACCCAGAAATTTTTGCGAACTCATCAAAAATCTGGATGATGCCTTCGACGGAACGAGCTTTTCCATCTGTCAGTACCATCATATCATCAGCGAAACTAAGGTGAGTTATACCAAGGTTCTTGCATTTAGGATGATATCCGAATTTTCTAGCACTTGCTGCCTGATCCAGAAGCTTTGAGAGTACATCCATGCTTATTACAAAGAGGTATGGTGACAAGGAACAACCTTGACGGAGGCCCCTTTCACTTCTAAAGAAACCCGCTAACTCTCCATTTACTTGAACTGAGAAAGACGCTATTGTCACACAGAGAGAAATCCAATGAATGAATTTTGGAGGAAAATTCAAAGCCATTAACGTGTTGGTTAGGAAGGACCATTGTACGGTGTCAAAAGCCTTGGAGATATCAATTTTGATTGCACACCTCTTTGAGATCCCGTCTTTATGATAGTCACGTATCAACTCTGTTGCCAGCAGCACGTTCTCGATTAATAGCATATCCGAACGAATGCGGACTGGTTCGCTGAGATGAACTTAGGCAGAATTCCTTTTAACCGATTTGCAATAAGCTTAGTGATAACTTTGTAGATTACATTGCAGCAAGATATGGGACGGTAGTCTTTCATCTATGTCACTCATGTAGTTTTCGGAATAAGTGCTAGGATAGTTGAGTTGATCCCCTTTGGCAAGAATCCCTTTTCAAAGAAAGATTGAATAGCTATGGTAAACTCCTTACCAATGATGTGCCAAACCCCTTTGTAGAATTCGGATGTGTACCCGTCTGGTCCTGGTGACTTATCATTTGGCATTTCGAAGAGCACTTTTCTTATCTCTTCATCCGAAACTGTTCTTGTAATAGCACAAGCATCAACTTCTGAAACTCGGTAGGATAGCAGATTTTGGAGCCTCTCCACCGATATACCGTTGTAGTCAACTGGTTTATGTTGCAAGAATTCTCTGAAAAAAATTTCCGCCTCTGTTTTGATCTCATCTTTCTGAGTAACCACTCTTCCATACGTACAATTAATATCTCTTATCGTGTTTAAAGCTGCTCTTGTAGACACTGCTCTATGAAAAGTTTTGTTATTCCCATATCCAACCTTTAACCAATGCGTTTTGGATCTTTGCTTAAGGAATTTTTCCTCCAAAGCCGATACCAATTCCCATCTCTCGTATGCCGAGTTCTCTGCCTCCATTGCCGCCCGTGTGGGATTTGCTAAATTATATTCTTGTTTTTCGCAGAGAGCTACATAAGCCTCATTTGCCCTCTTTGACAAGTTTCCCAGTTTCTCTTTCGCCAAGGCCCTTATGCTTGGTTTTAAAGATTTGAGTTTCTTTGAGAACCGGAATAAGGAAGAAGTTGATAGGAATATCGGGTCTGTGTCACTCCAAAATTTGCTAACCATCGGTTCAAACTCTGCCATCTCCAACACCGCATTAACAAATTTAAAATGCTTGTTTATCCTTTCAGTCTCAGACTCAAAACTGATCCTGCAACGAAGATGATCTGAACAGCCACCTGCTTCAAACACGTTAAAAGAGTTGGGAAAACTTGATTCCATACCTCATTGACAAGAACCCGATCAAGCTTCTTAGAAATCAGACCATTTTCCCTTTTGTTACACCATGTGAACAATGGTCCTTGGTACGCCATATCCACTAAGGAGCAGTAGCGAACCACGTCTTGGAAGTCTCTCATTCCCCCCCCGTGACTTGTGTATTCTCAGAATTTGAATGTTCATCCATGTCTAGAGTTTCATTAAAATCCCCTTGGATGATCCACGGTTTATTTCTGATTATTGGAGAGTTTTGATGGTTTCTCAAATCACTCCATAGCTCCTTTCGATCTTCACTGAAATTCGAAGCATAGATAAAGGAGCAAAAGAACTCCTCGTCTCTTCCTTCCATCTTAACCGAACACGTTATTAGTTGACCGCTTTTAAAAAACGGAGTAACCCGAACATTATTCTTCCAAACCACTCAGATTCTGCCCCTTCAATTACACTCGTAATTGGTTAGGATCGACCAATCCTGAAACATTGAATCACGGATCCTCTGAACTTTAGCCTCCTTTACCCTTGTTTCCAAAAGACACCCAAAATCAAACCTTCCTCCATTCACCCAACTTCTTATCACAGAATGTTTATTAAATTTGTTTAGACCACGAACATTCCAGAAGAAGCTCGACATAGATTATTTCTTGGGGTTAACCTTCTTTCTACCTGGCACATTTTGGAGCTGGTCCTTTGTGTGCAAGGCGAGAGAGTTAGATGCGTTCTTTTTTATGCCTTTTGTAGAGTGACGAGATGTACGAATACTTTGTTCTTTGGCTTTCTCTTTTCCCGTTTCCCCCTTCTCAATTTGTTTGTTTTCCCTTTCATTATGTTCTTCTTCATCTCCCCCAAGGTCAGATTTTCCGTTTTGCTTGATCTCCCCCTCTTCCTTTTCCTCTTCATCCCCGTCTTGATTCAGCTCCTCCAAATTGAGAATGGCATATCTCGAAAGCGATGCTAATATTTCTCCACCGGTTTGGGATCGTTCAACTGATCTTCCTTGTTTCCCCGGAGATACAATAGACCAGGCTTCCTCTTCTTCGTCTTTTTTAGTTTCTGAATTCGTCTTTTGATCAGTCATTACCGATATTACTTGTGTATTTTCCATAAACTCCTTCTGGAGTGACCTGCTCTCCCCCTCTATTCCCGTTTCACCTAGGTCACGTGAGCTCTCCTCACAAGTAGCTACAAAGATGTTGCTTTCTATGCTTGGGATAGCTTCCGGCTACATCTCTGTAGAATTCCTTCCTCCTTCTACTAACGGGCAGTGTTCTAATGCTCTATATTTCACTTCTTTCTCTGTGATTTCATCAGATTTCTTTTGATGATTTTTCTTGGACTGGAGTATTATCTTCTTAACTCCGCCTTTCGTATTGCAGGTTGCCTCTACATGACCCCATTTAGAACAAATAGAGCATCTAGATGGCAGCCAGGGGTAAACGAATTCCACGACTGAATCAATCCCCTTCTTCGATTTGTAGTGATAGGTCTGAGGGAGCTCCTTTGTCATATTTTCCTCAACAAAGACTTTGGCCTCCTCAAAACTAGTACACAATTCCGTATCAGGATGCAGACGAACTAGTTTACCCGCTGCACTTGCAATGAAACCCAAACCTTCCCATGAGAACAGCTTGTGTGGCACGTTTTTTAGAGTAATCCACATAGGGATTACCTTGATTTATGGCTCTTCTTCTTCATCTTCTGAAGTTGGCGCCCATTTTGATGTGATCATAGGAACGTCCGCAATGTTCCACATCCCTCTTTGGAGAACCCTTGCTCGGGTAGCTGCATCCTTTATTCTGAACTTCATCGTAGTAGCGTTTACTACAAACACGTCAATTCTGATGGATTTGTTTCCAAGAGACCAAATCTTGTTGACAATCACGTGTATTTTTGCGACGTGTGGAGCCGTAGATAGGAACTTTTCCTCCAGTAGATCGTCCCATAATGGCACAGAATTTAGCAGAATTTCATCCGGCACTTCCACCATGGCTGTTCCGTTGACGATATCGACTTTGACTTCATGATTTGAGAGTGCTGGCTTGTTTTTAACGATGTTTGCATATGATGCTTTCTTGTCTTGCTGGAATAGCGCACTTGTCTGACCTTCCCCCTCCCTAAATGGCAGAGTATTTTTTCCGAGATCGAACTCGATTACGAAAAAACTTTTTGAGAACCTGAACTTTGAAACCCCACAACTTCTTCTCGATCGCCCTCAGTCTTCTTCGATTTGTCCTCTGACGGAGGAGCCATCTGCTTCGGCGCCGCTATGGGAAATCGCCCTCAAGATCGCCTTTTTCTTTTTCTCTCCGTAAGTCACGAACTCATAATTGATACAAGACAATGTTGTTATTGCATTTCGTACTCAGAAGTTTGAAAACAATTATGAATGCAAACTTGATAAAAATAGACATGATCAACTCTATGAATCATTCCTTTCTCTTTTTCAATTTCTACCTCTCACCGTGGGAAGGTTATGAGCTTCATAAGATAGAAGTTTATATAGAAAGACACAGAAAGACAATGTGACGAAATAAAGCCACTTATTTCTACACAACATAGAACCGGGAAACTAAAAACCACTTGCATAGTCGTATAGTTGTGATCAAATGGGTATATTGTCAAGGAACAAAGAAACCACGTGATGTTTCATCAAACTCAGGATGTGTGAAATTGTCGGTGTCTTTGTAGAAAACCTCGACGACTCTCGAGATGTGTGAAAATTTCCAAATCAATTAAAATACATAAACGAATAACACTTTCTAAATTAAAGAAAAATTAGAAATAAATCTATCATATGCTTCACATAAAACACAATGCACAGGACGAAACAAGAAGGCTGCAACAGAGAGAGCTAATCAACCACATAAGCTAATGCAAATCTTTATGTAAAACTTAGCCAAGCTCAACGAGGTCTAAAGTATCGCAATTTGAATAACAAACACAAACATGCTTCAACATCCACCAAAATAAACTGGTCAAGAGCGAATTAGATCTACTTATTTAACCCATCGCTGGCCAAGACATGTTCAATTCATTAAGATGTAAAGAAAACTAAGAGGCATAAGTCTATTAGCAATTACATTGACCAAGCCAAAATCATCATGGAACCCTAAATTACATTCTCCAAACCAGTATCATGCCATCAAACTATCATTCGACTAATTTATCAAGTTCAGCAGCAAATATCGAATTTCGATCTCATACAATTGAACATCCAAAAGTATCTATTATAAATATGAAATCAAAGAACAAACAATAAGAAGAAGCGATCATAGAGAACTAGACACATCCACTCTTTGTTATCAGTAACCTTCATTGTTTCAAAACTATTGCTATTACAAAATAGCGGCCACAGACGTCTATGACCATGTAGAGAAATGTGACAAGTGTATTCTAGGACAAATAGAGTAACCAACCTTAGTTGATGCCCATGTTGCAGGTTCAATTGTAAATTATCAATTTGTTAAGGGTATAATCGGGTTTCCATATCATTAAAAACGTCTACCACAATATCAAATAATTATGTCATGACAAGTGTACCACCATATGGAGAAA
>PKMM01039102.1:651069-842774 GCA_002933915.1 Eutrema heterophyllum | reverse complement strand
AACTAATGACACAGCCACGACACAACAATTAAACTATGCAGATTAAATCCTAATTACCTAGGTCTATGTGAAACGAAACAAAGAAATCAGAAACCCTAATTAAAAAAAAAAATCAAAACGATGCAAACAATAGAAACAAAACCAATGAACCCTAGCAACCTAAACACGAAAATTATGCAGCAAACAAACCAAATCAAGGCGAGCAACAAATTCCTAAAACGAAAAGGACTCCTAATTCAACCAGAAATCGCAGAAACAAAAACCTAATGCTAAAGGAATCGAAATTTCAGAAACAACTAGATTAGGGTTAGGGATTTTCTCAGCCTTTGGTTCAGAGTGGCTCTGATACCACCTGATATGATTTCCCTAGGATGACTCTGAAGATAGGCTGATGGTTTGATGAAGAATGTGAGATGATGGTGCGATGGTGAAGACTAGAGATGGCGTGATGATGGATTGATGTTGGCGTGATGATGGCTCGATGATGGCGTGAAGATGAATTGATGATGGCGTGAAGATGAGGGTGATTGGTGATTGTATGGGTAGAAATTTAGATGATTAGATGGATAGTAACAGGTAGAAGAATTTCTAGTTCACAAAGTGTATAAGAAATTCGAATTCTATGAACGCATTCAAGGAATCAAAGTGAGGAAGAATCAAATCGAATTGCCGTTGTATATATGTTCTTCGCTAAAGAAAAAAAAAAAAAAATACAGCGACATCTCCTTATATAATCCTAGGAGAAATCGCAAAAACCTAAAAGATAAAACAACAAGTAGTTCGAAATAAAACAACAAAGCGTTTAATTTAAAACAGAAACAGCGAGGCGTCCCTTCCCGCAGGAACCTAAGTGGTGCGCCTCTCAAAATCCTAAGTACAAAGTCATTGTGACTTGTACTTTATTACCCAATGATAATGACTCATAAATAACTCAACGTAGTGATTCTTCTGCCTCATTAAAAACCATGCTGAGAAAACCCGTTGGGACAAAACTCAACATGGGAAAAAGAGTACAGACTCCTCACCTTAAGTTACTTAGTCCTCGTTACCGGGTGTAGTCTTCAAAGTGGAAATGTTGAAGACTTGAATCCTCGGTAGGTTGAATGATCCTGATGCTATGAGTGAATGCGCCTCCTTCGCCATCTCCTTAGCTCTTGAACGAGTAATCCGCCCAATCATCTCCGGTTCCTCCTCAGCTTCTGGCTCCTCAGCTCCCTTGCTATCCATGATCATATCACCAAGGGAGCCTAAGTTACAAAGTTCACTTGTTTTTGTGGATTCCAAACCCAAAACAAGTTCTTATGGTCAAGATCCAAGTCCAGCACCCAAGAATGTTCTTCCTATTTTTTTTGTGCAATGCCCAGCCCAAGAGAAGCCCAAAAATCCCATGATCAAATCCAGCAGCCATTCTAGAAGCAAAGAACTATTTTGAACAGTTTCAAAAATATGCACTATTCACGTTGGTACTGTTCATGACGCCAAGGTTTATTGCAACTTGTGTTTTGTGACTAAGACTTGTTTGACTTGTTTTTAGCTTTCTTATTTTCTCCCTAAATTATGATGTATGTTTACTAAACTCTAGTTAGTCTTTCTACCTTAGTTAGTTTTATGCTTTTGTTTATATGTGATGTAATATGGAAGAAAAAGAATCAACCATCTTTTTGTGAAAAACGTGAGCCTTGTGCTTTAGAGAGTAAGAGATAATTCTCTTCTTTGTAAGTTCTTTGTGAACTTATTTTCTAGTTCTGAGTGAGCTAGTTTGGATTTCTTGGTGTGATTCCAAGTTATCAAATTTGATTTTATCAAAGGGAATTTCATCTCCTTTTGTGTGAATCTTCTATCACCTAAGTTGTGAGTTTTCGTTTTAAGTGAGTCTTGGGCTTAAGGTTTCAATACCTTAACATCTTGCTCCACGAGTTCATACAGCAGCGGTTCCACCGCCTCGTTTTGTTGAAATTGTCTTAAGTAAATTTGGGGATTAAGGTTTAAAACACCTTAACATCCGGTTTCACAATTCCGCAAATACAAGGATTATCCTCCTACCGTCTTCGAGTGCCGATTCCCGGGAAGAATCGTATCAAGTGGTATCAGAACACACTTGAAGTCCGGTATTTGTTATCAATCTCTTACCATCTATCTCATCAACTCACGTTTTCTTCCTTCTTTTTTCATCTCCATCTATTTTAAATTCTTATCATTTTCTTCTTCATCTTTTATTTCTTCACCTTCGATCTTACCACCAAAATCTTGTTATTTAAATTTTGTAATTTTTAATTATGTATTATTCAGTATTAAAAAAAAAAAGATCCATAAAAACAGAAACTCAACAAAAAAAAGAAGGAAAAAGGATCAAAAAAAAAAAAAAAGAAGAAGAGAGAAACGTAAAAAAAAAAAGAAAAAAAAAAGAAGAAGTCTGTATAGAATATTTTCTTTGTTCTAAATTTGTTAAATTGTGTTATTTTCATAGGAAACTCGGAAAGTCAAAGGGTGGTTCGCTGGGTTAGGCGGACTTCCGACCCAGGAATCGTCTTCTTCCATTCCTCGGTTTCCTTTGGGGTACAGAGATGAGATCGAAAGGCTCACCCAAACGGTGAAAGAACGTGATGCGGAGGTCGAGGAGCTAAAGTCCGCACACACCTCAACCCAGACCCAGCTCACCTCAACCCAGACCCAGCTCAACTCTTTGCAGAAGATCTCTCAAGACGCCTTTCCTCAACTCTTTCAACCCGACGATCCCGACAACTCTCCGACTGTTTGAAATTTTTTATATTTTTTTTTGAACATTAAAATATTTTGTTTAATGAATTCTTTTTTTTATGATAATGAATTTTTATTAATTAATTTCTTTTTTTTATAATTATTTATTTATTATATTTATAAATGAAAATTAATTGGATAAAATCACAAAAAATAAAAAATTCTAATTGAATAACCGTCGGAACTCCGTCGGAAACTAAGGCCGTCGGAAATCCATCGATAATAATTCCGTTGGAATCCCGTCGGAAATATTTCCGACGGCTTTCCGACCAATTTCCGACATTTACTTCCGATCTTTTAGCCGTCGGAAATATGACTCGTCGGAAATATATCCGACGGGTTTCCGACGGTGTTCCGACGTTTAGTTCCGACCTTACATCCGTCGGAATATTTCGACCCTTTTCCGATGACCAAGTTCTGTCGGAATTGTCCGACGGATATTGATTTCCGACGAACTGGAACCGACGGACAATATCCGTCGGAAATCGCATGTAATCTTGTAGTGATCTAAGAACAAAGGAGGTGGAGCGAAGAGTCGCACGAAGGCTGCAGAATTTCTTCGATATACAAGTGATCCGTTGGATATTACACACCAATGGGATCGATTTTTTACTACTATATATGACTCACTAGCAATCGAATTTGATCAAGGATATGACTCACCAAGATCGATTTTTGCTCAAAGAACAAGAGTGAAAATTCACAAGTTTTTATAAAAATGATTGGGTGTCTATTCTCACACACATTACACTGCTTATATAGAAATAAGCAAGAAACTAACCACAGTTTACAAGTAACTCTGGTTGAGTTTAGATCTCACAGCTATTAAACATAAAAGGAAAAGAGAAAAGCAAAAGAAATTAAAAACACAAAAGAAATCACACAAAAGAAGATCACACATGATGAAATCAACTTGTAAATAAAGAAAACACACTTGCACTCTTTATGGCTGGCTGATGAACAGGGATGCGTGAACAGTACACATTTTTGACCAGATCAGAATAGTGTTTGGCTGTTTTTGGGCTTGTGACTTCATAAGAAAAAAACAAGAGAAAAACAGGGCTGGATGCTGGGCTTGATCTTTGAATTTTATGGATTTGTTTTGGGCTGTGCAAACACAAAACAAGGGGAAGAACATTAATGGGCAAAGTATGAGTTTTGGGTTGTTGTATTTGGATTAGGATTTTGGTGGTCTTGTTTTTGGACTTTTATGCAAACCAGAATGGTTTGGACATGTTTGTTGAGCCCTACAGCTCCAATGTGGTTGGTTTGGGCATGCTGGTCGGATCCTATAGTCCCAACTGGGCCGGTCCATGTTGCTTGTCGAATTAGTCCATCAAAGGCTTCTTTGAGCCTCTTAGCTTTGGATCGGGTCATGGGGCCGGTTGGCGCAAGCATTGCCTCCTCGGGATCAAGCTCTCCTTCAGCTACAAGCTCGTCCGTAGGTTCATCCTCAGCTTCAAGCTCTGGTTCAAGCTCATCTCCTTTAATGCCATCTATGATCACATCACTTCCACCTTTAGGAGGCTCTAGTTCCTATTTCTCTTCTCAGCACTCCATCTTGTCAGTCCTACTCAATAACGGTATGTTCATAGCATTTTGGCCATATATTGCCGTTTTGGGTCTGAATTGGACAGTTTACTAGATGAAATCCTGTTTTTCGAATTCTCATAGGGAATATGAGGTTTCTTTAAATAAATGAGAAAACAAGTAACATATCCCTCTCCTTCCACCTTTAGGAGGCTCTAGTTTCTATTTATAGTCTCAACACTCCATCTTGTATGTCTTAATCAATAGCGGTCATTTCTTAGCATTTTGGCCATATATTGCCGTTTTGGGTCTGAATTGGACAGTTTACTAGACGAAATCCTGTTTTTCGAATTCTCATAGGGAATTTGAGGTTTCTTTAAAGAAATGAGAAAATATGTAACATATGCCTATCCTCCCACCCTTAGGAGGCTCTAGTCCTATTTCTAGTCTCAACACTCCATCTTGTGTGTCTTAATCAATAACGGTCCGTTCTTAGCATTTTGGCCATATATGGCCGTTTTGAATCGGAATTGGACCGTTTACTAGACGAAATCCCGTTTTTCAAATTTTTATAGGGAATATGAGGTTTCTTTAAAGAAATGAGAAAACAAGTAACATATGCCTCTGCTTCCATCTTAAGGAGGCTCTAGTTCCTATTTTTAATCTCAACACTCCATCTTGTGTGTCCTACTCAATAAGAAACAGGAGTTCAGAGTTGTCTCTCCAAAAACTAGAGTAAAATAAAGCTTAATCAAGTTTTTCTAGCCAAAGTGGCTAAAAAACCTAATTATAATCTTAAAATACGTTTTGGGCTAAATTATAAATAATAAAGTCTTCTGGGCAGTTTTGCAATTCTTCAACTCTTCATAAAAGTCGTGTTTCCTTCTCCATGGTCGACGGTATCGACCGATACCATGAGTGGTATCGATCGATACTCGGACAATGACGCGCTTCCTTCCTTCATGGTGTCAGTATCGATCGACACCAGGTGGTGTCGGTCGATACAAGGGCTTCAAATCGGGTACTCAGCTACACGAACTTCTGTTTTGCTCCAAAATGCTCCAGAAAACTCCAATATCTCCAATTTTGCTCCAAACGTACCTAAAACCTAAAAAAGACTCTAAAACACTACAAAATAGTAGAAAAACTCTATAAAACGAACTTATATCATGACTTAAAATGGGTAAAAACCATGATATATCAGATATTTATTCCGACGGATATTCCGACAATTCTTTGTCGGAAAAATCAGTCGAGAATCCGTCGGAAATCCGTGGGAAAGTTCCGACGGATTTCCCACGGATTGTTTCCGACGGCTTTCCGACGGATTTCCGACGGACTTTTTCAGACGGATAATGAATAATTTGTTTTAATTATTAATTTTATTTAATTAATTAATTAATTTAATTTTTATTAAACATATTAGTAAAAAATATTAGAAAAAAGTAATTAGTAATTAAAATTAATTAAACATTAAAAAAGTATTCATAAAACATAATTAAAATTGTTCAAAAAAAAACATGAAACATTTAATTTAAACGGTCGGAGACTCGTTGGGATCGTCAGGGTTGCTGGGGTTGTTTTTCGGAAAGATATCGGGGAAGGCGCCTTGAATGATCTTCTGCAACTCGGCGAGCTGTGTCTGGGTCGTAGTTTGTGCAGTCATTAACTCCGCGACCTCGTCGTCACGGTCTTTAACCGTTTGGCTGAGCATCGCGATTTCTTCTCGATATTCCGAAGGATACCGAGGAATCGAGGAAGAAGATTCCTGGGTCGGAAGTCCGCCTAACCCAGCGAATCGACCCTTGACTTGTCGAGTTTCCTACAAAATATTATAAATGTTAGTAATAAATTAAAATTACGGAAAAAAAAAATTGAAAACAAATAAAAACTTACCGCGAGAACAATTTGGTTGATCTCTTTCGTGGATAACACGTACTCGTTCGAGTCCGACGATCCGTCAAGAGTGAGCTGCGACATCGAAACATCGTGTTCCGTCTTCTTCTTCTTACAGGTCTCGACAAGTTCACGAATGCCTCCGCCTTGGATCACACCAGTTTTTTTGTTGGTGTGCCTCCTCTTGATGACTTTAAGGTAGTCGGGAGCTTTGCCTTCTGCCTTCGCCTGTACAATTTAGTTTAGTAAAAAGTAATAATAAACGAAATTAGTAATTAAAAATTGAAATTACCATTTCCATCGCCTCGCGTTCGACGCTCTTTGCGCCCCCGTTGTGAATGTAGAGCCCCTTCCCTCCTCGGTCGCTCTTGCGGTTCTTCGAATTTCTTTCGGAGGTCTTCAAGGTCCTTTGACTTGGCTAAGCCGTGCTTCAGCTTCTGCTTCCACTCGTACATGTGGTTCGAATACGAAAGCGCAGCATACTTGTCGAATTGCCCGATAACATTCGTCGTAAGGTTAGGGTCCCACGTGAACTCTTGCTACGTTTAAAACAAAAAACATAACGTTAGTTTTGAATATTTATATTGACCAAATGAACTAAAAAAAAGAAGAAAAATCAAGTAACTACTTACCGCGAAACTCCGGTGCCAAACGTCTTTCTCGTTGGAAGGCATGTCGGAGTACTTCTCGTACGATTTGTCCAACATGTTGTGGAGCATCCGCAATATCGCCATTGTGATTTCAGGGACAACTTAAACCTGAAAACATTTTAAAAATAAAGTTAGTACGTTAAAATTCAAAATCTAAATAAATTGAATTTATAATAGAAATTTCACTTACCAAGTTCCACCCTCAAACTTTGGGTCGAGACGGATGCAGTGGTCCCGGTTCGGCTGCTGGACAAGATCCTCGATCCTAATGTTAGACCGAGCCGCGGATTGCTGGGAGTCCGGTATTTTAGTTCCCAAGCTCGATGGTGCAGTAGTCGGAGCTCGAGGACCCCGAGAACGGCGGCCTTGGGTACCACCCAAACGGAGAGAGTCCTCGTCAGCCCTGCGGAAAAAACATAAAAACGTTAGTACATCGAAAGCTAAACATAACGGAAAAAAAAAACCGTAATCCCGTCACATGTTCAAAATTCTCGAAAAGTACAAAATTCCCGAAAATTTCAAAATTCCCAAAATTTTCAAAAATCCCGAAAAAATCAAAATTCCCGAGAAGTTCAAAAATCCCAAGAAGTTCAAATTTCTCAAAAACTACACAATTCCCGAAAATTTCGAAAATCCCAAAATTTTTAAATAATCCGGAAAATTTCAAAATTCTCAAAAATTTTGAAATTCCCGAAAATATTCTATATTCCCGTCTAAGTACAAAATTTCCGAGAATTTCAAAATTCCCAAAAATTTCAAAATTTCCGAAAATTTGAAAATTCCCGAAAATTTCAAAATTCCTGAAAATTTTAATATATTTTCAAATAATGTTTATAAATATTAAAATTATGTTTATCATTAGTAAAAATTATAAAAACGTTTTATGTAATTTTTATATTTTCCAAAAACGTCTTTATATAATTTTTATATTTACACAAAAACGTTTTTTTGTTTTATAAATTCCAAAAACGATTTATAAAATTAGGAAAAAGTTTTAACAACCTAAAAACAAAATTATAAATTACTAAATCTAAAATTATAAATACTAATCTAAAAAATTCACAATTTCATTCCACTAATCTAACAAATTGTAAATACTAATCTAACAATTTTTTAATACTTAATAATCTAACAATTGTATACAAGGTGTTTTAGGGATATACATAAAAAGTAGAAGAGGTGGACGGTGGACGGCGGTCGGCGGTGTGCTCGGCGACGTGTAAAAAGAAAAAAAGAAGAACGGTGTTAGAAGAGAAGAGGAAGAGAAGAGATGAGAAAGAGAAGATGAAGATGAAGAGGGGAGGGAACTTACGGTCTGGGTCAGTGGCCGGAGAAGAGAGATCGGCGGCGGAGATGTAGAGAGAAGAGCGATCGTCGGAGAAGAGAGAGAGAGAGAAAAAAGAGAGAAATGAAAATTACCGTCGAAGTTATGGATATATATCGATTTCCGACGGACATAGCCGTCGGAAATCCGTCGATTCCTTTAAAAAATTTCAATATGGCGGTCAAGCTTCCCGCGGTCTCGAAAAAACTTAAATCCGTCGGAAATTTCCCACGAATCTTGAAATCCCACGGATTTCCGACGAACTTAGGGTAAAATTGGGGTTTAGGGTTTAGGGTATTGTGATATGATTTAACAATACATAATCTACATGTCTCATTCAAAAAATAGTAAATCCATCAATGTTAACAACATTTTATGAGTTCAAAACTTTAACAACATCAAAACCTATACATTTTACATAAATCAACTATAACTTATACTTTAACTTATACAAACACTTCCATCAAATTTCATAAATTCTATATAACACAATTTTTAAAAAATTTGACAAATTCAAGCTACTGTATATACATCATACAAGTGTTCGTATACAATTCATATAAAAAAATATTTCCCACGGATTTCCGACGGATGCAGTATCACTGGCTAAAACTGAACCCCCGGCTAAAATTGAACCCGGGTCAAAATTTCCTCGGCTAAAACTGCATCCGTCGAAAATCCGTGGGAAATTTCCCACATATTTTACAATGCAAATTTTATAAAACTACTCTGAATCTGATGATGAGTAATCTGATTCTACTGAATCGGAAGTTTCCCCAAATTCGTCAAATTTCCTCTGAATCCTCAAATACCCGATCATCTAGAGGTATGGTGAAATCAACAACAAGGTGGACCTCAAGGGAATGTTTGATTGAACCCAAACCTACGAAGCTTTGTTGGAGGGGTTCATGATCGGACATCCCATGAACCATACCTCTCGGGTTTATCGAGGTAACTGTAACCCATGGGTCTTGCTTGTTTGTCACTCGTGGATAGGGAATATAGCATACCTACACCATGTAATAAAGTCATATAAAAATTAAACCACGGTAAAGCAAAAATACTAACAAATAAACATATATATAAATTAAAGAATAAAACGAACCTGGTCCGCTTGTGAAGTAAATACGAATGGCTCGTATTTCTGGAGTCGCCTTCTACTATGTACTGATGTAACACCAAATTGGTCGTGTCGCACACCGCTTCCTACTAATGGGTCGTTCCAGTCGCATAAAAATGCAACGCATCTTAAACCGAGAAATCCCGGGTACTGAACATCAAAAATCTCACGTGCGACACCATAGTATACAAGATCACCGGACTGAGTTGATACACCGTAATCTGAAGTTGTCGCACTCCTATCATTCCAAAGAATCTTAAAAGTGTACCTCTGTGTGCTATACATAACATGTGACTGCACATTTGCTAGTGGGAAGCGCGAAATTTCTTCTAACCACGTGGGAAAGTTTTGTCCGTTAGCCTTCTCTGTCGTTACCTGCACGAATAAATTAAAAAATGAGTAAAAGAAATCATTCATTATATATGAAAGTTTAAACAAGGTAATTAAAATACTTACATAATCTTTTAACCAACGTCTGAACTCTTAACCAACGTTGATAAGCCATATACATCCTGTGAGATTGAAGCGATCATCACGTTAGTACATATATATAATCAAGAACCCAATAAGTAATTAATAATTTGGTTCAATATAATACCTCTCATATTCATCAACTCCGTCGCAGTTTGTGAGAATATACATATGCAAATGCTCTCGCTCCTGTTGTGAAAGTCTCCGCTTCTTGCCTTTTCCACTAAGTCGTCCAATTTCTAAGAATATATGAGGAATATCGACCGGATAGAAAGGTATTACGCCTCCGTCATCATGTCGAGCTGGTCTACGACTCTTCGTTTTGACTTGTGATGGAAAGTAGAACTCGGCAAAATGTGAGGTTTCTTCATTAATGCTCTGTGCGACAATAGAACCCTCCACTTTGCTCAAATTTTTCACCTTCTTCTTTAGATGAAACATATAGCGTTCGAAATGATACATCCAACGGTACTGAACCGGGCCCCCAAGCTCTGCTTCTCAAGGGAGATGAATTGTTGGATGTTCCATAACATCAAAGAAGGAAGGCGGAAATATATTCTCCAAATTGCAAAGGATTACGGGTATATTATTCGCAAGGTTGCGGATACCGTCTGATGTAAGAGAGCGCGAACATATATCTCGAAAAGGCACCAATCCCTGCATAATTAAAAAGCATAACAAATGAAAATCTAAATACTAAAGTATTGTGTAAAGTATTCAAAAATAATAATTTAATGATTGTACCTGCAATTGCTTCGTGGACATTACGTGGTAGAAGACATGCAAAAGCAAATGGAAGGAGGCGCTGCATCACAACATGGCAATCATGACTCTTCATCCTAGTAAACTTTCCTTCTCCGTGATCAACGCAGTTCCGAAGGTTAGATACGTATCCGTCCGGGAATCTAACACTATCGAAAATCCAGTTAAAAAACTCGGCCTTTGAAGGTTCATCCAACCGAAAAGCTGGGACCGGAGCCTTCCCGTTCCCTGTCACATGTAGTGCTCTACGAGAACAAATGTCTGGCAAGTCCAATCTAGACTTCATATTGTCCTTTGTCTTCCCTTGGACATTAAGAACGGTGTTCATAATGTTGTCAAAAAAATTCTTCTCCATGTGCATGACATCCAGATTATGCCTCAAAAGATGGTCCTTCCAATAAGGCAAATCCCAGAAAATACTCCTCTTGTGCCAATTATGTACGTTGCCACAACCATCAACAGGATGATGCCCGTTACCACCACAATCAATGGTCTTGTCTGCACCAAAATCTCTGAACTGAGTCAACAAATACTCTCCATTTAACTCAGGAGATGGACCATCAAATACTTTCCGGTTCTTCCTAAACAATGTGGTGCTCCGACGATAAGGATGATCGCTAGGTAGGAATCGCCTATGACAGTCAAACCAAGATGTTTTGCGTCCGTGCTTCAATTGGAACGCATCTGTGTTATCTTGACAGTACGGGCACGATAACCTTCCGTGTGTTGTCCATCCTGATAACATGCCATATGCTGGAAAATCGCTAATGGTCCACATAAGTACCAACCGCATGATGAAATTCTGCTGACAAGAAACATCAAACGCCTCAACACCTTGGTCCCATAACATTCGCAGCTCATAAATCAATGGCTGCAAAAACACATCAAGTGATCTCTTCGGATGTTCTGGTCCAGGAACGAGAATGCTAAGGAACAAGAACTCTCGTCTCATGCACAAAGATGGCGGCAAATTGTAAGGTGTTACAATTACTGGCTACAAAGAATATTGTCTGCTGTGCTTCCCAAAAGGGTTGAAACCATCGGTACATAATCCAAGGTATACGTTCCTCGCCTCAAACGCAAAACTGGGATACATTGACTGAAAATGTTTCCATGCTCCTGCGTCTGACGGATGAGCGATTTCTCCATCCGTTGTATGCTCTGCATGCCATCTCATTGTTCCTGCTGTGTGCTCTGACTGATATAACCTCTTCAATCTCTCTGTTAACGTCAAAATACCACATCCGTTTATATGGCACTGGCACTCTTCCACATGTTTCCTTATACCGAGGTTTGCGACAAAAACGGCATGTCGAACGGTATGCGTCCTCTCTCCAGTAGAGCATACAGTTGTCGATGCATACATCTATCATCTGATACGGCAATCCTAAACCTTGAACAAGTTTTTGTATCTCATAGTATGATGTCGGTGCAAGATTATCTTCTGGCAAAATGTCTTTCACAAAATCAGCGATTGCATCCACGCACTCCTCACTCAAATTGAAATCCGTCTTTATACCCATCATCCTAGTTGCAGTTGATAAAGGGGAATGTCCACCTCTACACCCATCATATAACGGATGTTTAGTAGCATCTAACATATCAAAGAATCTCCGAGCTTATAAGTTAGGTTCTTCTCATCTATCTCCATACTCACCAACCGATGGTATACTTTCACGAAATGCATCGTTCACCATTTGAACATGACCTACAGTACTTTCTACTTCCATTGCAGGTTCTTCTAAGCTAACATTATCCCCAATATACTGTTCACTAGTATTAGCATTATTATCCACCATTGTATCATTTTCTCCATGATAATACCAAATCTTGTAACCCGGCACAAATCCATGACAATACAGGTGTGACCATACTTCATCTATCACGATAAATCTACGATTCCGACAATTAGTACAAGGGCAGTAGATTTTACCGGTTTTTTTTCTTTTTTTTGCATACCCGCAAATGCCATGAATTCCTGCAGACCTTCTTTGAATTCCTCCGTAACTAGGCCCGTGTCCGGAATTTGATGAGGCTTGTCCATCCATGAACGAAAATAATTATAAGGATCTGAAGAAGACATTTTGGTAAGGTTGTAGGTGTTTGGGTTTTTTTTTTGTGTGATTGTGATGAATGAGAGAAGGGGTGGAAACGTTTTTATAAGGAAATTGTGTGCAATTTCCGACGGATTTCCCACGGATTTAAACGTAGATATTTATTATGTCGGCAACATGTCGGCAACCTCAACATCTGTCGAACATCCGTCGAAAATCCGTCGGACATTGTCCGACAGATCTATGTCGTCGGAAAGTTGCCACGGATTTCCGATGGGTGAACATTTCCGACGGATGTAATTATCGTCAGAATACCGTCGGAAATTTCCGACGGATATATGGCCGTCGGAAATGACCCTGTTTTCTTGTAGTGTAATAGCACTCAGTAACCCGGAAGTCGCGGCCGCCTTGAAGGAAAAGCAGCGACGACGAGCGGGGGCAAGCCGTCAGGCATGAGATGAGGATTTGACAAAAGAGCAACGACGACAAGCTCTTAAAGACAATCTTCTGGATTTCGGCGATTTTGAAATAGATCTCGATAGTTAGGATTTTAATATAATTTGTAGTAAAATTTATTTTTCTTTTTGAATTTAATTAAATTATAAAAATGAAATAAATGATAAAATATAAATCATTAATAAAAATTATATTAATTAAAAATATAACAATCGTCGTAAATTCGTTGTAAATTTAGAACGATTTTATGACGACTTTTTTTTTTTTACAACAACACAAATACCTAAAACGGTTTAGAAATCCAAATCGGTTTTATGACGACAATCACATTACAACGAATTTACGAGGAAACGTTTACCTCGGATTTACGATGAATGTCTACCCAAAAAAGCATCCTAAATTGGTCATAATTTAGTCGTAAATTTCCTTTGAATTGCCTTCGTTTGTACGACGTGTTGCAAATCGTCGTAACTTCCAAGTAATGTTTACGACGAATTTACGACGTATTTTACCGACGATTTCTTAACCTTCGTAACTTGCTGACAAATTTACGATGATTTCTAATTTACGTCGATCGGTTTACGACAATTCCAATTTTGTTGTTACTTCGATGGTACACCTTATTTGCGACAATTTTACATCAATTTATGTCGTCGTAAAAGGTGTGTTTTCTTATATTGTCTGGTGCTCGAGGTGCTCGATTATATGTGGTTAGAACAGTCGACGGGAAGCTCTACGGATCTATCATCGGAGGAAAAAGCTATTAATATATCTTTCATATCAAGTTAGGATATTTTCCTAATATTTTGTATTTCCTTATCTCTTGGGATTCTTGACCTAAACTCTTGTAATATAAATACCTCTCTTGTGATTAATAAAGATCTAAGGTGTTCATATCAACTTTGGCAAAAGCTTGTCCATCATCGCTGTGAAATCCTGACATTCGATCCGGTATTTCTCTGTTTCTAATTTCTCGGTTTAAGTTGATTTAATTATCCTTTCGAAATATTCCAGCAAAGATTTCCTTTTTTTATTCCTTTTGCAACTAAAATATCTTTTTTCCTTTTTGAATTAACTCAAATCTTCCTTTTCCCTTGTTTTTCCTTTTTCTTTGTGGGAAACAAATTTCCTATAAATACTTGTCTAATCTCTCATTAGCTTCTTTTTCCCAAAACCCTAAAACTCGCTCCTCTCTTTCTCTCTCTCGCACCATCTCTCTCTCTCTCCTCCGCGGCCGCTCTCTCTCTCCTCGCCGTGATGACTACGCCGCCGCCTCCTCCTCCTCCATCGAGCTCTTCCTCTGATTCCAATGATGAGCCTTCCCTTTTTCACTCTTTTCCATCGCCTCCTCATATGCCAAGATGAGGACTTGTAACCCCTCTCTTCCTTACAAGATCTCGATTTACTGTTTTTGATCAAGTCTTCTTTTAAACCCTAGCTTTCCACAAAGCAAGCTATTTGATTTGTTTAGTGTTCTTTGTTGATTGGCAATTGAGTTTACTATTTATATTCCACCACATATTGTTAGATCTGTTATTAAGTTGTGCTAGATCTGGTTCTAGGGTTTGTTGATGGATGATTGTTGCTTGATGAACCAGTTACCTGAATATGGACTAATGATTGATGAACTCTAATAACCTGGAGAATTGTTTGATATGAACCGAACACATTGTTACAACTTGGTTGAGTCCTGTTTGTGAGTTAGAACTTAGTTAATGAGAATGATAAGGTTTAATCTGGTATTGTTTTGAGTTAACTATATTAGTTTGATGGAACTAGTGGAGTGTATACTTGGGCATCGGAACCTTATGTGTGATTGGACCGGTGGAGTGTATGCTTTGGCATCAGAACTAATTTTGCTTGCTAGAACTGGTGGGGTCGTGCGCTTTGGCATTGGAACCTTCTGTTGTGATTGTTCTAGTGGAGTGTATACCTTGGCATTGGAACCAATTTGATTGCTGGGACTGGTGGAGTATATACCTTGGCACTCAGAACTTTCTTTGTGATGGAACTGGTGGGGTCGTATACTTTGGCATTAGTTCTCAACGCGGTGAGGGTTGGGCGAACCCTCAGTGTCTACGGACCCGTCTGCTAGGAAATGTTGTGGCGTTACCCAATCTGTTTGTGCTGGTTTTAGGATTAGACTTTCATAATAGTATCTCGCGTAATTGTCTGGAAGTGAACAGTGAGCCTCCATAAGGTTCATCCTCACTGAGTAATCCCTATTACTCACCCCTCTTCTTCTCTTTGTTCTGTACAAGTTAGCAAGGATCGGCTATGTATATTATTGTTGATTGTGACATGGGCGTTTTCTTGGCGATCATGTGTGCTCACCAATGGACCCAAACCAGGCGACTTAACCATTGGAGGTTAGTCTGCCGACCTAACATGCCCAATTTCCCTGGTTTCTTCAGAGGCTTGGGAACGGAGTGTTACAATCGCTTTGATGTCCGACAACTGACCACCCAGCTCCGATCGCAGGGCATATGTGCGTTGAGTTTGGTCTTCCGACTGCATGAGCAGGTCATATCTCATCTCCTCCAATTGTTTGTTGACTTCGATCAATGATTGAGTTCTCGTGTCCATCGTGAATTTTCTGAGTTCGAAGGATGATAGCTATGATACCAGTGTGACATGGTTTATAAATCCGAAGATAAATCCAATCTAGGAGCTCTCCTTAAGCCCTAAAAAATGTGAATCCAGCAGTCGAAGAGATATAAGAAAGAGAAATCACTCTGAATGTATGATATATCATGGTTTTTACCCCTTTTTGACGATGATATAGGTCTTGTTTTTAGAGTCTTTCTAGTGTTTTTGTAGTCTTTTAGTGTCTTTTCAGGTTTTAGGCACGTTTGGAGCATAATTGGAGATATTGAAACATTCTGAAGCTTTTTGGAGCAAAGCAGAGATCGTGTAGCGATTTGAAGCCCTTGTATCGACCGACACCACCTGGTGTCGATCGATACTGACACATGAAGGAAGGAAGCGCGTCGTTGCTCGTGTATCGATCGATACCACTTATGGTATCGGTCGATACTGTCGTCCATGGAGAAGGAAACGCAACTTTTTACAAGTCTAATGAAATTGCACCTTGGCCCAGAAGACTTTAATAATTACAATAAAGCCCAAAATGTGTTTTAGCATTATAATCAGGTTTTTCAGCTACTTTTGTTGGCGAAGCTTTATTTTATTCTTCATACTTTCAGAGAGATTTGTTCGAGGGTTTTTAGAGAGATAATTCTGAACCCCTTGTTTCTTATTGATTTCTTCTATGCAATTCTATTCATCTATGATTTATGTTCTATTAATCATGTCTGAGTAGATCCACTTTAGGTTTAGGGTTTTCTCATAAAGGATTTCATTGAGTGCTGGTAATTGATTGGTTATGATTCATAATCTGAATTAGTTCTTCACCTTATGTTGTTCTCAAAGCTAATTCTAGGTTGACGAATCTGGAACTTAGATCTTAAGTTAATCAATTAGGCACGACAGTGCAATTGATAATCTGACAGAACTTAGGGTGAGCAAAATAGTTATCCGCAAAGAGATTTGGTTTAGTTGTTTTGTGAACATATCAAACCTGAACTTTAAAGATGGTTTAGATCTTTAAGATTTGCAAAGAGATTTTGGATTCTGGGATTTAGATTTAGATAATTCTCGCAACGACAGTTGGTTAATTATAGTTTAGTGATTTGAGTTCAAGAACCGTGCATAACCTAAATCCTGATTAATTGGTTTATCTGCATTCTCTGATTTTCTGAGAAATACCGTCAACCTATCTCTCCTCCATTGAATTTACAACAGTTTAATTTGCATTGTTATTTCCTTTTCATTGATGATCTTAGCTTAATTCGAGTCTATTTGGTCTATTGTGTGATTTCTTGAGTCTTTGTGGTCCGACCCCTACTATACTGCAGCTACAACGTTAGTACTTTTAGGGTATTAATTTTGAGCTTTAGAATTTCGACTAAGTTCGTCGGTATCGATCGATACCCAACTGGTGTCGGTCGACACTCGTCGTATTTTTTTATTTTTATTTTTTTATAATTTTTGTTACTTACGTGCTTTGACTTTTGTGTTTCAGGTGTATGCCTAATCGCGAAACCAGGAGAAACAAGAGCACGCAGCTAGTTAATCTTTCCAACGAGGAACTAGCACTTTTGGAACGCACAAAAAGGAGAACAAAGAGGCCAGCAGAGATGAACAATCCAATGGTTTTGGTTCGTGATGATGCTGGAGCTCTGAGAGATAATGAGGGTCAATTGTGCAATGAGAGGGGACAACGACTTGATGGAGATGGAAACATCATTGTCCCTCCAGCTGTTGTGAATGTTGGGAATGTTGTGGTTGACCGTGGTAGGACAATTGGTGAGTACAACAGGCCTGATCAGTTCTATGCCAATCGATCAGCGATTCGACCTCCTGCTTTTCAGAGGAATGACTTTGAGCTGAAACCTACATACTTCACCCTTGTGGGTCAGCACCCTTTTCATTGTCTTTCTCATGAACACCCCCATGGATCACATTGAGAGGTTTGAGGATTTGGTCACTAGCATGAAGTACAATGGAGTGTCCAACGATTACCTCCTCTGTAAGCTCTTTCCATACTCTCTTGGTGGAGAAGCAGCTTATTGGCTTAAGCATGCAGTTACCTCCTGGATCACTGACTACTTGGGAGGAGACTAAGAATGCCTTCCTCAATAATTTCTATGATGATGCGAGATCCGAGGAGCTTAGGAACAAGATCTCACAATTTTCTCAAGGTGCGACTGAGGCGTTTAAGGCTGCTTGGATCAGATTCAGATCATATCAGAGAGATTTTCCACATTACGGGTTCACTAAGGTTCAGTTGCTGGGTATTTTCTTCAGAGGGATTGATTGGAGGTATCAGATGGCCTTAGATGCTGCGAGCAATGGAAATTTCAACACCAGGTATCCTGACGATGCTTATGTGCTTATTGAGAAATTGGCTTCTAGCAATAGTACCAAGAATGCAGACATGGAGCACAAGAAGCAAGCTGGTAACTTGGATGGCAGTCAAATCGCAGAGGTGAAGGCTAAGCTGGATTCGATGCACAATCTGTTGATGGGAAAGACAAAGAAGGATGTCCTCTTTGCTGCTGATGTCAAGAATTTCGAAAAAGATGAAGTGGAAGACGTTAACTACATTGGTGGAGCTGGGTTTCAAGGTCAAAGGTATCAATACCAGCAAAACAACAACCGAAACTTCACCAACAATGATCAGCAATGATGGTACAAATCTCTAGAGAACAAGGTTGAATCCATGCTTGAACATATTCTTGAGGGACAGCAGAAGATGACAGTGGACTTCAATGGGAAGATGGATGCTATGTACACATACCTAAATGGAAAGATTGAAGCTCTTAGCATTCATCAGAAGAGGCTGGAAACTCATGTCGCTCAAACTGCAGCATCTGTGAAGAGGCAAGAAGGTTTTCTTCCAGGGAAAACAGTGAATCCAAGGGAATACGTCAATGCAATCACCTTAAGAAGTGATGAAGAGGTCGATCCAGGAGTGAAAATTGGCCTAACTACAAAGAATCTCGTCGATCTTGCTGAAGATGACAACGATGAGGCTCCCGAAATCGCCCCAGTATCGATCGATACCTCCCAGCATTGGTCGATACCCGTCCAAGGATCTGCCAAGGACGTTTCGAAGCAACAAGCATCAATCGACACCCCCCCCCCAATGTCGACCGATACGGAGACCGAGATCGAGAAGCCTTGTATCGATCGACACCAACCTGGTGTCGGTCGACACCCCTCGCAGACTGAGCCAGAAACTGTGAAAACACCCAAGATTGTCGAGGAAATGGTTTACAAGCCTAAGGTGCCATATCCTATACCACCTAGACACCTCAGAGGCCCCATCTCTACAGAGAAGTTGCTCGGTTTTGAGAAGATGAAAACTAAGAACATGTTTTCTTTTGGCTTATATGTTATGTAACAACTTTATCGTTTCTGGTTTAGCTTCTTTGTTTTAACCATAAAGATCAACCGCTACTCATAACCACAAAATTATAAATAACAAGAACCATGTCAACAAAGGCAATAGATACGATTCAAATTTCTACAAAATTAAGATACTAGAACACAATAGCATAAAGACTAAATGTCAACAAGACATGAGATACTACTCCAAAGACATGAGATAGTACTCCAAAGACATTAGGTATTGTACCGTACTCTTCTCCTTAAGGATCAACACTTCACGCTTAAGTCCTTCACATTCCTCACGGGTTTGCTTCAGGTCATCCAATATGTCACTCGAGGCTTGTGCTTTTACAGCGTTCTTGAATGCCATCTCTTGTTTCAAATTCCTAATCTTTTCTCTTTGCTCTCGAATGACATCTCTTGCCTGCAACAATGCTAGATATTGCCACCCGTGTGGTTTCTCTTCATCAAACCAACAGAAAAAGTTGCAAGATTCGTATCCGTTACCCATTTTACGCCATGTACAACTGTAGAACCTACACCTAGTGTTTGCATCAGTCCAACCTTTTACAATTTTTGATGGCCGATTACAGTCGCACACAACACCTTTGTCATCCTTGTATGAACTCATAGATGAACTAGCATTGTTAGCCATCTGCCAATAATCACACATAACCCCAATATTCACAGAACCATTTATGCAATCCCAACTATGATAATCTACACAGCATTATTCACATATGAATCATGTCAAAGTGAAAGACTTACAATTTCTCTCTTCCTGAACCGTTTCTGCCCTCGATTCATTATACTGCGCCTCCTAGACCTCGAATCGTAACCCAGCTCAATTGCCTCTTCTCGAATTTGCCTAATTTTCACAATGTCGCAATTTTTGGGTTTTACTCTCTCATGAATCCTAAATCCCCAAAATCGATTTGGGGATTTCTATTTTTTGTTTTTTTGTCGAGGGTTCTTTTATTTTTGTCAACTGAGTCGGGGGTTTTATACTCATGTTTTATTTTTATTTTTAATTTTGCAATTTCAAATATAATAAAATAATCATCATGTTTTAATTAAATTCAACGGAGTTAACTGTTCCGTTACGTTTGATGGCGACGTGAACAAATTTGCCATATTGAAGGTTTAATGTGTTAGTATAATTATCTTGAAAGTTTAAAGTGCTAGTGTAATTCTTCCAAAGTTTAAAGTGCTACTTTTTTCATCGGTGAAAGTTTAAAATACGATTTTTCCTTATATAAACCCATAATTCACAACGTTCTAAATTTATCGGAAAAATGACAGGCAAAAAGGCTATTATGCTAATAACAAGCTAAACAAACGCAGACGATGTCATTGTGGTTGGTCGGGCTCAGGAGGCGGAGATGGCCCAAACTCAAGGTTCGGGTAGACACCCGGTGGCCTCTCTTGGGGTTGAATCGACAGCAACTGTGTTGAATCACCCACCACATCTGGCCATCCATAATGCGGCTCGGCCCTTCACCAAAAAATGATCCCAAGATAGATTAGTAAACCACAAATCACATAATTTCTTAAGATGTAAGCGCTCTCTCTCTCTTACTCGTAGTGTGTTTCTTCGTCCACCACTATGTCCCAGCTTTCTCCAGTCGTACTCTTTCCGTACTTGTGAACTTTTCTGCGACCAAGGACCTTATATTAGACCTCGACTGTTTCAAATGCCAATTCATGCATGTTGTTGATTCATTCGAAAAATAATATACACTAAATGCAAGTGCGAAGGAAGATAAACAAAGGCAACCTGCGTAATTAAAGTTCCTTACCCGTTTCCAAAGTGTTCCTCTCCCCATGTCCTTGACCAACCTAGAAACGTGTGAGATAATCTGGTTTAGGCGGGATTAAAAACATAGTCAAATGAAAGAATTTAAGTAAGTAGAACAAGGAACTGACGGTCGCTGTTAGGTGATACATGCCATGTCTCCCCCTGACGTGAACCTATCCCACCGAAAAATTTCTCTTCCCACTTGTCTCCCCATTTAATCCCCAATTCCGTCTCAGCCCACTTGTCTGTCCTGAATAGGTCACCAATAATAAAACCAAAACAATTAACAAAATCTCTTTGATCTCAAATCTCTCACAGATTAATGTTCATCTGGTTCAGTAGTATGCTTATTGCTCTTATACTTTTTTAGGAGCTTATATATAAACCAGTATGCGAAAAGTTAGGACTGGTAAAATAAAATATAGTAGTTAGAGAAGACCATTTGAGAACAGATCCTCTTCCATCATAATGTTCCCCCCACTTCTCCCACCATGACTGCTCATTTAGTCTACCATACTTATGTGCTCCTTTCTCTGTCCACCCTTTAGCATCGTACTTCTCCCACCTGGTTTTCATTGAATGATAGTTTTAGTCCAGTAGCAAAAGCTTCTCTCTATATCAAACAAAAGTAGACACTGCAGGGTAATATTAACAAGTTGTGTTGTTATTAACTTACCATTTCTCGTACCAACCAGCATTTTCGGTTCCTGATTTTGCTTGCTTCTGTGCACTCCTTTCAATCCTCGCTAGATTACTGAAATTTGATTAGATTGTAAGAATCTAGCAATGTGAAAAATGTTAGCAAAGATCCTAAATATGGCAAAGGGAAAGTTAGAACATAGACCTCCACTCATCTTGATGAAGGACTTCTTGCCAAGTTTCCCACCAAGAGTCACCCTCAGCATTTCTACCAGATTTCTCCACGCCTACAAGAAGTTCACTCCAGTAAGGTGAGAATTTGAAAGAGAGAAATTACAGAACTTGACACACTTATAGATCATAAGTAACAAAAACCCAAGAAAAAAGGGGAAAGAGAAATGAAGTGCGGCAAAACGAGCTAGATATCAAGTCAACTTCTAACAGTTTCAATGCGAGAACAACAACAATTGAACATCCCTATTTTACCAACTTTGTAGAAACGCTTCCCGGTTTCTACCACCTATCAAAGACAGATATGATGTTTTCCAGAAAAATAATAAGAAATGAACAATCTCAAGTGTCGTAGGATAGGAATAATACCTAATTCTTTGTATCCGGTCCAGTCACTTTTCTCCCACCACTGTCAAGGATACCAATAAATCCAATTAAACGCATCCACCTGGGGTGATACTTCATGGGGTTACGAAGAATAACCTCAGGATAACTAAACTCATGAAACACAGTATTTAAGAGATGGCATAAAGCCTCTAACATTTGCTTTTTCTTAACGTCAAGAAGGTTTCTCACAATTTACGAAGCAAGCAATAGTCAAGTATGGTTATATCAACAGCCACAATAAAAAGAAAATCCAGGGCAGTCGGTCAAATTTAACTCTAGAGAAATGATTTGTACCGTTTCTGTCCACTCAGAAGAGCTATCATTGGATCGACCGCCCATCCTTGTCCACCTACATCTGTACCCATTTTCCCCCAGGTCCTGTCCGCTTTCTCTAAACCAAGTACTGCCATCTTCATTACTACCAGACTCATTCACATTCTCATTCAACAAATCGATGCCCCAATCCTTTTCATTAGCAATCCCAGTGTCTACAGTAATGAAAATGACAAGGTGAAAACAAAAAATATCTGTCAGAGAAGACATCTCAATTATTAAACATGGTATGGGATCTACTCAAAAAAATAAGCAACATGACTAAGAATGCAGATAAACCTAGTACGCAAAAAGAAGTAAATCACACCTCTTTTAGGCGGAGAATCACGGGACTGAGGGCCAGTAAGCCTTGGAGTGCAACGAGGATAGAACTTCTCTTGCTTGGACACAAACCGAGACCTGCCAAAACCCACAATTGATGAGGAGTGTATTGTGATTTGAAAACAAAGAGACTCGCATAAACTACATCAGAAACTTCCTAAGCAGCCATTAATAAAGAGACTAAGACCACCTTTAGCACCTTTAAAAAAAGACTACCAAAATCACATTGATTTTGTTTAGCAGAGAGGGTTCATGAATAAAAATGGTTAGCAGAATTGAAATGAAGAGACCACTGCAAATTTCGTAGATGAATTTTGGGAGGAAAAAAAGCAAGGCAGAAGCATTAGTAAGCATCACTGCTTCTTTGTTCACTTGGGATCTTCAAAAGAACGGATACCACAGTGAAACCAAAGAGTAGTTCGTGCTCAGAGAAAGAATCGATTGGAAAAAACATAATTGACCTTACAATGGAAACGAATTAGAGAGCGAAATCAAGTCCATCTCTACATTGCACAATCGAAAAATAACTTACTTGGGAGATGCGAATGGCATTGCAGAGGAGGAAATTTTGATTCCGGCTCCATGGGCGCTCGTCTTCTGATCGGAACGCCGTTCCTCCGACTTCTCGAAACCCGCCCCAGAGCGGCGGATCGGTGCTAGCATATCTGCGCAGCAGCTAAATCGCCTCGGAGCACCGGCTTGATCGCCATCAAACCATAGCAGCCTCCTTCTCCACTTTTTCAGGCTCAATTCATGATTAGTTGTGCCAATGCCGAATCGACGGAGCCTGATATCAAGAAGAGAGACTGCGGAGTTAGCCGCCATTGCTCACAGACGCGCCATAGAAAACGAATTCGAAAAATGAGAAACCCTAGAAGGCGAATTGCAGACTTTCGATCCGTGGAAGCTAGCTAGCGAGCGAGCGAGAGCGAGAGAGAGAGAGAAGTGAATCAGTCGAGCAGAAGAGCAAACCCGAGACGAGATATATATTCTGAAAAAACGCTGATTTAATTAAATTAATTTATTGCTTTTAATTTCGTAGGTTTAAAATAAAACGAGATTTTTTTTTGACGTAATAAAACTAGATTATAACTCGCGATAATGATTTTTTTTTTTTTTTTGAAGAGAATTGATCAAAAAACACTTTTTGAAAACTTTCTGACCAAACTAACACTTTAATAAAAAAGTCCCACTTTTAACATTTATTAAAAAGGCAAAAGACCATTTTAACCATAATATAATTCTGACATAATCATTAGAAGCTTTCATAAAAGTGTGCCACCACGAGATCCGGTAGATCGATAACGGAGTGCTCGTTTTCGGTCGCGTAACGGAAGAACGGCAGACGGAAAACCACCACCTCTTTCATCTCCGCGCACAAGACACTCCTCTCTGCCTAGTCACTCCCGATCTTCAGACGAGGAAGATCCATTTGAGCCTACCGGATTCATCACCGCCTTCTCTACTTGGTCACTCGAGCCTAGCCCGATCTTCGCTAGCTCCTCCCTCTCCTTCTCCGGTCATCTCGCTGAGCTCGAACGAACCCTAGAACTCGCTTCTTCCGCATCGAATTCGTCGACGGTTGTGGTGGACAATCTTAGGGCTTATATGCAGATCATCGATGTGGCGTCGATTTTAAGGCTGGATTGCGATATCTCAGAGCATGCTTTCCAGATGTTTAGGGATTGCTGCTCATCTACTTGCTTGCGGAACAGAAGCGTTGAAGCGCTAGCCACTGCTTGCCTTTTTCACGCTATTAGGGAAGCCCATGGCCTAGAACTCTTCAGGTACCGCTTTTCATCACTAGTTTTCAATGGCAGATTCAGTTTCTGCGCCTCAATTCCTTGAAATTGCAACTTTTGTCTTCAATGGGTCTCCTTTTATTACACCAATGAATTGGAGTAATATGTTAAAGAACACCTTTTCTTTGTTGATGGAATCATTGTCATGTATTTGCATCTGCCTTGGGCAATCTGGTTTGTCCATTTCGTTCTCAACAATGCGATTTCCGAACAGTTTGGTTGATTTTGGATATATCAGCAACGCAAAGTTTTCGAATTTAGGAACCTGGACCTACTATGTTTCTGAAGCTTTTGTGTTTGCTCAGAGGAATCAAGCTGCTTTGTTGTTGTACTTTTATTGTCTGAGCTTTGATGCTTAATCAGTAACCGTTCTTATCATTTTCCTTGGTTGTTTGATGATATTTTTGAACTGTTTTGCGCATTTAGATGCATTTTCTATCTTAGAAAACATAAATATATTTTCTTAAGTCAGGTTTTGGTACCACCAAATGTGGAACTTGATTTCAGTTCATTATAGGACTTGATTTCTGTCTTAATGTCTTTTTCTTGCTTTGCACAACAGGAAATCTCCATTGCAACCAATGTACAGCAGAAGGAAATTGGGCGGCCATATTACTGCTGAGTCTAAAACAAAAGGAAAAAGAAAAAAATTCTAAGCCCATTCACAAAACAAAGATTTGAACCATATTCTCAAATCCAAATTAATGATGTATTTAACCTCTACACCACAACCATAAACTAAGCCCATATAGAGCTATGGTAATGATGTATTTAATAACTACACCTTTACGAAAGCTTCCTAAATATTTAGGAATCATTGATTCAATGTATTTTTTTCGGTGGAATCCAGATTCACCAAATTCTCATCCAATCTATAGTTGTTGAAAATTTAGAACCACGACTAAAACTAAAAATACTCGTGTTCGAAAGATTTCATAGAAATTTTGTTAGACCGTCCTAAAACTGTAAGATAACTAAAAATACTTATGTCGTATGCAATATCATCAATCTTGGACATATTCTTAATTGGAATGAGATCCTTAGCATTAGCCTCTTTGTCGGCAACAACACACATCAAGGTTTAAGGGTTTATATGTAGTTATGATTAAGAGTTGTTATATAAATTAACATAAAAATCTCATTTATACGTTTTAGGAAAGCATTCCTAAATGTGTATTATGGTTTCTTAAATTTGAGTTTTGTATAAATGGACACAAAAGAGTTTCCGAAATACGTTATATATCTTCCGAAATATGTTTCATTTCCAAGAAATGATCATTTTTCATCATTTGTATCATTTAGGAAGATTTTCCGAAATACGTTATATATCTTCCGAAATACGTTTCATTTCCAAGAAAGGATCAGTTTTCATCATTTGTATCATTTAGGAAGATTTCCGAAATCCGTTATATATCTTCCGAAATATGTTTTATTTCCAAGAAAGGATCAGTTTTCATCATTTGTATCTTTCTCTATCCATTGTATTTTTCATCATTTGTATCATTTAGGAAGATTTTCCGACATACGTTATATATCTTCCGAAATACGTTTCATTTCCAAGAAAGGATCAGTTTTCATCATTTGTATCATTTAGGAAGATTTCTGAAATACGTTATATATCTTCCGAAATACGTTTCATTTCGAAGAAAGGATCAGTTTTCATCATTTGTATCTTTCTCTATCGATTGTATTTTTCATCATTTGTATCATTTAGGAAGATTTTCCGAAATACGTTATATATCTTCCGAAATACGTTTCATTTCCAAGAAATGGACACAAAAGTTCTCATTTAAACATTTAGAAAAGCCTTCCTAAATGTGTAAGACAACTTCCTGAATTTGAGAAGTTATATAAATGAACACAAAAATTCTCATTTATAAGTTTTATGAAAGTCTTCCTAAATGTGTAGGACGGCTTCCTAAATATTTACAGATAACCGAATTAGTATTTTTTTACAGAATAATCAGACTTTCATCGAGTATGTAGTTCTAATAACACATAACCATGACCAAAACCAAAAAATTAATCGTGTTTAGAATGACTGCGTAAAAATATAGTAAGTTGCACAATAGTTTTCAATAAAACATTAAATTATTCATCATAACACTGACTTATTGACACAATTTGTCAAAAATAGTAAGCACTATTAAAATCCATGCCTTTGAACAAGGTATTGAAAGCTATATAATGTATATAAGAGTTTGGTTTTATGATGACCAAAATCTTGTCAAAGCAATTTGAGTTTCAGCAGGTTTATACAGAGATCACAAGGAAAAAAAAAAAGGAAGCTGTGTTTTTTTTTCTTTTCTTCATACATCATGCATTTCCCTCGAAAAGTTGTTGAATCTCAGGCTCTTTCGCCCACTTCAACATCGTTTGCCATAGAATTTGGCATCAATATGACCTGTAAACCAAGTACATCATTCACTTCTTTCGGTTTACGTTCGTCTCTTAGGAGCTTCTTCATCATGTTGTATCGGCTTTTATACCGGCCTTTCACATATACATCATCTACCATTCCAGCCAAAACCAAATCAGCCTTCAAAGACCGATGAAGCTGCTCTTTGTATACGTCTATCAATGGTTTAGACCCGTTCTCGTGACTTCTTAACCATGAATCTAAGTATAGATATGAGCACAGGAAAAGATAACGGAAAGAGATGTCCTCGAGCCCAAGTGACATGTGATTAGCCCCCACGGCATGAGCTAAAGGAGATTAGTTCTTCAACACTTCGAGGGAGAGAATATGCTGGCGATATCTTGGCAAGTGATCTAAATGCCTCATCTCATCAAGCTTTGAAACAAGGTCCACGATCACAGATACCATATATCTGCATCCATCTGCATCCATCTGCCATTGCAATATAATGGCTCAAAATACCAATTGACATATATTTTCCTGGTGAGCAAAAGACATTGTAAGTAACTAACCATATCACAGAACCTACTTCATCGTCATATACTGTGGGTACATTGACAAAACACACTTATCTCAGATTCATTAGTCCTTAGTGATTTTGCATTCTTATTAGCTTCAATTTCCTAGTTTCCGAACACAGTTTTCCTCCAGTTCTCGCCACAGAATCAATAACATAACGTAATCATCTAAACATGAAACTGTGAGGATACAGAGAGAAAGAAACCTGGAGATCGGCGAGGAGGATAGAGAGGGAGAGAGCCTTAGAGAAGGGAGAGCGACTGTTAGAAGCAAAAGGGTGAGACTGTAAGATTGGAATCGAGAGCTTCAAAGCCTTAAAGAGTAACCTAGCGAAGACGTCGATAACCAAACCGAATTCATCCTCTCTGTCACTTCGTTGAGGGCTCCGACAAGCTCCTCCACCATTTTCCCTCCCGCTGCCTGTGGAGACCGAGCCGTCAATTCAACCACAATATCGTTCGCTTCCGACCTCGGATTCCACCGTCGACGTCAGTGGTGGTGGTGCTGAATCAAGTGGATTGAATAAATACAGCAATACACTATCTGGGATCGAACTCCAGCGATCTTCGTCGAGGATCGGAAATCCAATCTCTAGGAAACTTTTTCCGGTGAGGTGAAGATATGGCTTAAGTGTTTTTAATCGGAGATAGATTTGTCTTTTGTAATCGTGTTTTGATCAAAGTTAAATGTGTCTTTTTCCTTTTTAATGAATGCTAGTTTTGGGATTTTCACCATTGGCTGCTAAATTATTGAACTTTAAGTTTTTTGGTGCTATTTTGTAGAATTGCCATTTCTTTTTTGTAAAATTTGAATTAAATATAAAAAACTGTGTAAGTCAGTCACTAACAAAAATAGTTTAGTTGTTTTTTTTGTTTGTAGCTTGAAGTTATAAAAACTTTTAAATAATTACTAGCTAACGGGCCTGCACAAAATGTTTAATAAGTGATACAAACTCCCTAGAATCGACACTCTAGAGCTGGGCAAAAGGGGGGGATAAACCTTGCAAGCACAAGTGCTTCAGGGGCTGTGGGATCGAATGGTCACACAAAGGGGATGGAGTTCCTTTGATTCACATTTGTTCTCTCTAGATATTACACACTAAAGAAGAACAAGAAGCTGGATGTTACGCACCAGCAAGAAAGAAGAGAGATGAGTCTCGAAATCGTTAAAGAGAAAAGAGGCTGCGCCTTTTGATTAAAAACTAGGGTAATGTTTTCTGTCGACTTACAACAGCTTAAATAGGCTAAGAGTCGACCAAAATAAAAGGAAAAATAAAAGAAAGGCAAAAATAAAAGAAAAAGGAAAAACACTCAAAACAGAATAAAAGGCCATGCTGGTCGAACTGAGCAATGGACCTTGGTGATGGCGAGTGAGCTAAGATGAGGTGATCTATCTTTGCCTCATTAAAAACCTATCTTTGCAAAACCCAAGTGGAACAAAAACAAAGACAGGGAAAAAGAGTGCAAAGATAGACCACAAGCTCACTAGCCATCTTGTGCTTGGATTAGAACTAGTGTTGAAGTGGTTTCGATGCTCTCTTGGTTTAAGTAGCTTGGTTGCCTCTGAATTTGGTTAAGAATGCCGACAACACCTTCTTTGAGCTCCTTAGTCCTTGCTCGTGTCATAAGACCAGTTGAGATGATCTTAGGCTCCTCAGCTACAAGCTCTTCAACTACAAGCTCTTCAGCTACAAGCTCTTCTTGTGTTGATTCAAGCTCCTCGGCTACAAGTTCTTCTTGTGTTGGTTCAATGTTGTCCATGATCACATCATCCCCCTCTTTTTGAAAAGGATTTGACCTCAAATCTGGATCATCTGCAAGAAAAGGAGCTAAGTCAGAAACGTTGAAGCTATGACTTATATTATACTTACCTTGAAGGTCTAGCTGGTAGGCATTGTCGTTGATCCTCCTTGTGATCTTGAATGGGCCATCGACTCTAGGCATGAGTTTGGACTTCCTCTGATCTGGAAATCGATCCTTCCTCAAGTGCACCCACACGAGGTCTCCTTCCTCAAAGATCATCTTGCGTCTGCCCTTGTTAGCATGTTCAGCATACTACTTCGTATTTGCTTTTATATTGGCTCGGGCTTTCTCATGAATCTGCTTAACAAGCTCAACTTTCTGTTTCCCATCTAAACTTACTCTTTCACTCAAAGGCAGAGGGGTTAAATCCAAAGGAGATAGAGGATTAAAACCATAAACAATCTGGAATGGGGAATACTTAGAAGCAGAATGCACGACATGATTGTATGCAAACTCTATAGGCGGTAGACAATCTTCCCAAGTCCTAAGGTTCTTTTTAATTAATGCACGCAGAAGAGTTCCTAGAGTTCTATTGACCACTTCTGTTTGGCCATCAGTTTGCGGGTGGCATGTAGTAGAGAACAAAAGCTTAGTACCTAACTTAGACCACAACGTTTTCTAGAAATAACTAAGAAACTTAGTGTCTCTATCAGATACAATGGTCCTAGGCATGCCATGAAGACGTACAACTTCCTTAAAGAACAGACTAGCTACATGAGATGCATCATATGTTTTATGACAAGCAATGAAATGTGACATCTTTGAGAATTGATCTACTACTACAAAGATGGAGTCCTTCCCTGTTCTAGTCCTAGGCAGCCCTAGTACGAAGTCCATGGATATGTCAGTCCAAGGATGAGTAGGAACAGGGAGAGGGGTATACAAACCGTGTGGCATAACCTTTGATTTAGCCTGTTTGCAAGTTATGCACCTGCCACAGATTCTTTCCACGTCTCTCTTCATGTGAGGCCAATGGAAGTGATTTTGCATCACCTTCAGGGTCTTAGCAATCCCGAAATGCCCCATCAAGCCTCCTCCATGTGCTTCCCTAACCAGCAAGTCTCGAATATAACAGTTAGGTACACACAAGCGATTATCGTAGAAGAGAAACCCATCACTTCTATAATAACGGCCAGCAGCATACTTCTCACAAGACTTAAACACTTCTTGAAAGTCAGAATCATATGAATACAAGTGTTTAAGCTGCTCAAAACCCAGCAGTTTTGCATCAAGGGTAGATAGTAACACGTACCTTCGGGACAATGCATCCGCAACTACATTGTCCTTACCTTTTTTGTACTTGATGACATATGGGAATGTCTCAATGAACTCAACCCACCTTGCGTGTCTCTTATTGAGTTTATGTTGCCCCTTTAGGTGCTTTAGAGACTCATGGTCAGTGTGTATGACGAATTCTTTAGGCCATAGATAGTGCTGCCATGTTTGCAAAGCTCTCACTAATGCATATAGCTCCTTGTCATACATTGGGTAGTTGAGGGTGGCTCCTCCAAGCTTCTCACTAAAGTAAGCAATGGGCTTCTTATCCTGCATTAAGACAACTCCAATTCTTACACCAGAAGCATCGCACTCAATCTCAAAGGTTTTAAGAAAATCAGGAAGAGTTAAGAGAGGGGCATGTGTAAGCTTCTCTTTCAAGGCCTGAAAGGCCTCTTCTTGTGCTGCTCCCCATCTAAAGCCAACGTCCTTCTTGATTACTTCAGTGAGTGGTGCAACAAGAGTGCTGAAGTCCATAACAAACCGCCTATAGAACTTAGCATGGCCGTGGAAGCTTCGCACGTCTCCTACTGCTTTCGGACTAGGCCAGTCTCTAATGGCCTTAACCTTCTCTTCATCTACTTTAATCCCATCTGCACTCACAACAAAACCTAAAAAGACCAGGTTATCTGTACAAAATGTGCATTTCTATAAATTGGCATAGAACTTTTCCTCCCTAAGCACATCTAGAACAGATTGCAAGTGTTAACATGTTCTTTTAAGTTCTTCCTATAGATCATGATATCATCGAAGTATACTACAAGAAAAACACCTATGAATGATCTTAGAACATGATTCATTAATCTCATAAATGTACTAGGTGAATTTGTCAGCCCAAATGGCATCACTAACCATTCATATAAACCATGTTTTGTTTTAAATGCAGTTTTCCATTAATCTCCTTCTTTCATCCTAATCTGATGATAACCACTTTTTAGGTCAATCTTAGAGAAAATGCAAGAACCATGCAACTCATCTAGCATATCATCTAATCTAGGTATAGGGTGTCGATACTCCACCGTAATATTGTTGATTGCCCTACAGTCGACGCATATACGCCAGCTGCCATCTTTCTTGGGCACGAGCAGAACCGGTACAGCATAAGGGCTCATGCTCCCTCTGATATGGCCTTTCTCCATAAGCTCATTAACTTGTTTCTGTAACTCCTTAGTCTCCACAGGGTTAGTCCTGTATGCTGGACGATTTGGGAGTGAAGCACCAAGCACGAAGTCGATCTGGTGCTCGATATCATGGCTTAAACGGGGTAAAAACCATGATATATCAACTCCCCCAGACTTAGCCTTTGCTTGCCCTCAAGCAAATAGAAGACTAAACCAGAGAAAGAGGTTTGAAAACACGGAGACTCACCTGTTTATGAAACATTACAATGACCCTTTTCCCAAGCACCCAAATGTCACCTAACCAGTTCCAAGACTAACCACCATGTACTTCTCCTTAGGCATTCGCAGCTTCCCCAGACTACACACATTATTTCGCAGCTTCATTCAATTAAACCCATCATCGCCAGTTTCATCGCTGTGATTAATACCAAGAACCTTCTAGATTCTTTCCCATACAATATCATGACAAGGAACCACCCAATTTCACACTTTTTGTATCACTTTCCCTCTCCCCCAGACTTATTTCTTATCATATTCTCTTCTTTGTTTTTAGATTCGCACATACACATCAAGGTATGAGATGCGAGTATTGATGGTGTTTGCCACCGAATCCCCGGTTCTTCCCTCTCAATGTATCCAAGGGTGTAGGCGAATAATGGCATCATAGGAAAATCCTAGCCTCGCTTCCAACCTTTGTGTGATCATTCCTCACCAAGTAGAATAATGGGATCGCTGGAAACATTCATATCCCTCTACTTAGGAGAAAATCATCTCATCTTTTCATGCACTTATTTATTAATTAACAAAAGGCGAGAGAGATATTATTACTTTTAAACACATGGGTTCCTTTGTCATATATGAATGAGGAATCAAGCTCTATGAATACTAACCACGTCGATGAAGTGCAGAAATTTGGCTCAGGCTTTAAAAGAACTCTGTTGGAAACATGTGTACCTTCTAGTTAACTGGTCAGCCTTTGGATTTTTCATTAGGCGATCTGTAACTGATTCTGTAACAGTGGTCACTTAGAAGCAAAGTCAGAACAAAAGAGTCAAGAACACGATCAGAGTCTCCAACAAATTTTGACTCAATAAAACGACAAATGACTCAAAAACAACTGACTATAAGAAAAACAAACACAATGTCAGCGACTACCTCCCCCAGACTTGAACAACACTGTCTCTAGTGTTATCTAGTCTAGAGTCAGTAAAAGAAACATAACAATCGAGTTGAAACATGAAAATCAGAGAAGTTACCGAATTGGGGCAGGGGTGTCGACCGACACACAGCACTGGTATCGAGCGATACCAGGTTTAGGCCGACACAAAAACTTCTTCTCATCGTCATTGATGCATGTGGTGTCGATCGATACCAGGTGGTATCGGTCGATACCGATCCCCTGTAACTGATTCACGCAAAACACAAGACACAAAACATAAAACCAAAAACAAAAACAAAAACAAAAGACTTATATACAGACTTACCAGTGGGTTGCCTCCCACCAAGCGCTTGTTTAACGTCACGAGCTTGACTTTGCTCAGGTGATTAGTCAGAGGGAGGTTGAGAACTCACTCCCATGCAAGTTCTACAACTAGACACTTGCAGACTCAGAGTTCTACTCAACATGCTCTCTATAACCTCTTTTCCTTTCTCTTTCAGCTCCGGAGTAAGAATGACTCTAGCCTTAGAGAATGGTTTTGAGGTTCCTTTGCACTTCACCTTGTACTCAATCGAGTCCCCATCACACTTCTAAGGGATTAAAGTCATAGAGGGAGCACCTTTTACTCCTTTGCTCTTTACCTTCTTCTTTGCCTTAGCTGTTTTGACGTCTTTCTTTGTGATGACAGAAGGACTATCTAGAATGTCCATGACAGTTGGCACGTCATAAGGTTCTTCCAAAGGATCAGCTACCAACGTCTCTCCTGTGAGAACAACGATGCAAGAGACATGCATGGTAGCTCCTCTAGTAGGAATGTCTTTGTAGTACACCCCCTTGTCAATGTATGAGAACGAGATTCTCTTGCTGGGTCTGTCCATAATGGCACCAACCGTAGCCATAAACGGTCTTCCAAAAATCAACTGCGTACTAGATTTTGCACTCATCTCCACAACTTGAAAATCAGTAGGAACCAGACAATCTCCTACTTCAACCATCAAATCAGGGATTGTACTGTATGGAAGTGAGGTGGAACAGTTCGCGAATGTGAGAGATGTCTTGGGAGATCGAATATCAGCTTCCAATCTCTCTGCAATTGCCCTTGACATGACATTGACGCTAGCGCCCGAGTCGACGATAGACTCTTTGAATTTAACTCCAGAGATAGAGCATGGAACTGAGAATATTCCTAGGTCTTCCCTCTTAATCAGTTGTTTCATCGGAGGTGGTGTACTTCTGGCTTTGATAAAGAATGCCTTGATCTCTTCCTCAGTTTCTCTGCAATTTCGGAAGTAACACTCCAAAGGACGGTTTTCAAAAGCTTCTTCAAAAGATATAGTGTGGGGAATCCTCCTGACCATCTTCTCAAAAGCGAGCAACTTCTACGCAGTAATAGGGTTCATGAGATGTCTAGGTGGTCGAGGATATAGCATCTTAGGTTTGTAGACCCTCTCTGGCGTCACATCAGGTGTCTTCTCGACTGCAGGGTCAGTGTCGATCGATACAGGGTGGGTATCGATCGACACACGAGGGCTTGAGATGTCCCGTGAAAGTATCTGCACTGGTGTCGATCGACACTGGCTGGTGTCGGTCGATGCTTGTTATTTCGAAACGTCTTTGGCAGATCCTTGGACGGGTATCGACCGATGCTGGGTGGTATCGATCGATACTAGGGCGATTTCGGGAGCCTCATCGTCGTCATCTTCAGCAAGATCGACGAGATTCTTTGCAGTTAGGCCAATTTTCACTCCTGGATCGACCTCTTCATCACTTCTTAAGGTGATTGCATTGACGTGTTCATTCTATGCATGAACCATCTTTCCCTTGACAGCTGTTGCAGTCTGAGCGACCTGAGTTTCCAACCTCTTCTGATGAATGCTAAGAGCTTCAATTTTTCCAGTTAGGTCTGTGTACATAGCATCCATCTTCCCATTAAAATCTACTGTCATCTTCTGATGTCCCTCAAGAATCTGTTCAAGCATGGATTCAACCTTGTTCTCTGGAGACTTGAGAGGAGTAGGCTGGTAATTGTTGGTGAAGTTTCGGTTGTTGTTTTGCTGGTATTGATATCTCTGACTTTGAAAACCAGCACTACCAATGTAGTTAACATCTTCCACTTCATCCTCATCAGCAAAATAAACAGCCTTCTTCGTCTTTCCCATCAAAAGATTGTGCACTGAATCCAGCTTTTAGCTTGAACCTCAGCAATCTGTGATCCATCCAAATTCCCAGCCTGCTTCTTCCGCTCAAAGTCTGCATTCTTGGTGCTATTGTTACACGCCAAGTTCTCAATCAGCACATAAGCATCGTCTGGATACCTGGTGTTGAAGTTCCCATTACTCGCAGCATCTAAGACCATCTGATACCTCCAGTCAATCCCTCTGAAGAAGATACCCAGCAACTGAACCTTAGTGAACCCATGATGTGGACAATCCCTCTGATATGATCTGAATATGATCCAAGCAGCTTTAAACGCCTCAGTTGGTCCTTGAGAAAACTGGGAGATCTTGTTCCTGAGCTCTTCAGATCTCGCATCATCATAAAAATTGTTCAAGAACGCGTTCTTAGTCTCCTCCCAAGTAGTCAGTGATCCAGGAGGCAACTGCTTCAGCCAATAAGCTGCATCCCCACCAAGAGAGTATGGGAAAAGCTTACAGAGGAGGTAATCGTTGGACACTCCATTGTACTTGATGCTAGTGACCAAGTCCTCAATATGATCCATGGGGTGCTCATGAGGAAAACCATGAAAAGGGTGCTGACCCACAAGAGTGAAGTATGCAGGTTTCAGCTCAAAGTCATTCCTCTGGAAAGCAGGTGGACGAATTGTTGATCGATTGGCATAGAATTGATCAGGCCTGTTATACTCTCCAATTGTCCTACCACGATCAACCACATTATTCTCAACATTCACAACAGCTGGAGGGACAATGATGTTTCCATCTCCATCAAGTCGCATCCCCCTCTCATTGCACAATTGACCCTCGTGGTCTCTCAAAGCTCCAACATCATCACAAACCAAAACCACTGGATTGTTCATCTCTGCTGGCCTCTTTGTTCTCCTTTTTGTGCATTCCAAAAGTGCTAGTGCCTCGTTGGAAAGATTAACTAGGTGCGTGCTCTTGTTTCTCCTGGTTTCGCAATTAGGCATGCAACTGAAACACGAAAGTCAAAAACGTAAGTAACCGAAAAACGCGACGGGTATCGACCGATACCAGCACGGTGTCGATCGATACTCTACGATTTAGACAAAATTCTTAGCTAAAATCTAATGGCAAAATTGAGTCCCCGGCAACGGCGCCAAATTTGATATGCTCAAATTAATACCCTATAAGTACTAAAGCAGTTGTTGTAGTATATGTAGGGGTCGAACACAAGAACTCAAGAAAGTCACACAATAGATTATATAGACTCGAATTAAGCTAAACCAAACAATGTAATTAAATGCAAGTGCGTAAATGAAACAAGTTGTAAGTCAATTGGAAAGAAGATAGGCTCAGGGTATTTCTCAGGAATTCAATGAATGTAGATAAACTAACTAACATGATTCAGATTTAGCGCGGTTCTTGAACTAATATCACTAAAGTATAGCTAACCAACTCTCGTTGCAAAAACTATCTAAGTCTAAATCCTAGAATTCCAAATCTCTTTGCGAATCCTAAAGTCTAAACCAGCTTTTAGTTCAAGTTTGATTTGTTCACAAAACAACTAAACCAAATCTCTTTGCGAATAGTTATTTTGCTCACCTTAAGTTCTATCAGGTAATTAATCGCAATCTCGTGCCTAATCAATTATCCTAAGATCTAAGTTCCAGATTCGTCAACCTATAATTAGCTATGAGAACAACCTATCGTAAAGAACTAATTCAGATGGTGAATCCTAATTAACTAATTAACCTAACGTTCAGAGAAAATCCTTATAGAACCCTGAACCTAACAGTGGATCTACTCAGACATGGAGATTGAAACAAGCAACATGATTGAATAGATCATCAAATCAAATAAATAGAAGAGAGTAAAACAAGGATTCGAAATCTTCTCTAAGGCGAACAAAGTTTCAGACTTGTCTCCCTCCAAAGCTCTCTCACAGAAAACTAAAGTAAAATAAAGCCTACCCAACAAAAGTGGCTGAAAAACCTAATTATAATCCTAAAACACGTTTTGGGCTAAATTGTAAATAATAAAGTCTTCTGGGCAATTTTGAAATTCTTCAACTCTTCATTTAAAGTCGCGACTCGTGTCTGCTTCAGTGAGTATCGACCGATACTAGTTAGTATCGATCGATATTGAGGCTTCAAATCGGGTACTCAGCTACACGAACTTCTGCTTTGCTCCAAAATGCTCCAGTAACTAGTTCTTTGCAAAAAGGAAATCACAAGAAAAAGTAAAAATTCAGGCTTGATGAACTACAGAAATTGCGCGATGAACTAGGACTAGGACAGACTCTCTAGTCTTAAACAACTCTCAAGCCTAAGCATCAACACCTAAACAAAGAAACTCGACGAACACATAACCTAAAAAAAAGGGAAAACTTGTTCTTCACTTACCCTAGCCGCCGCGAGCAGCAAGAACCCTAGCTCTGTTTACTTAAATTTTTTTTTGATTTCTAACTAAACAGAACGAAGACTCTCTACTAACAGGCTACTAAGACTCGCAAGCAAGACAAGAACAAAGGAAACAAGACTCTGCAACTTACACTCGACGAGACAGAATTGAAACTCAAGAGAAAAAATTAAAATAAAAACAGGCTCGAAACAATTATGGAACGAGCTTACCCAGATTCTTAGATTGTTGCTCTGATACCACGTGATATGAACTCCCTAGAATCGACACTCTAGAGCTGGGCAAAAGGGGGGGATAAACCTTGCAAGCACAAGTGCTTCAGGGGCTGTGGGATCGAATGGTCACACAAAGGGGATGGAGTTCCTTTGATTCACATTTGTTCTCTCTAGATATTACACACTAAAGAAGAACAAGAAGCTGGATGTTACGCACCAGCAAGAAAGAAGAGAGATGAGTCTCGAAATCGTTAAAGAGAAAAGAGGCTGCGCCTTTTGATTAAAAACTAGGGTAATGTTTTCTGTCGACTTACAACAGCTTAAATAGGCTAAGAGTCGACCAAAATAAAAGAAAGGCAAAAATAAAAGAAAAAGGAAAAACACTCAAAACAGAATAAAAGGCCATGCTGGTCGAACTGAGCAATGGACCTTGGTGATGGCGAGTGAGCTAAGATGAGGTGATCTATCTTTGCCTCATTAAAAACCTATCTTTTCAAAACCCAAGTGGGCCAAATACAAAGACAGGGAAAAAGAGTGCAAAGATAGACCACAAGCTCACTAGCCATCTTGTGCTTGGATTAGAACTAGTGTTGAAGTGGTTTCGATGCTCTCTTGAATTAAGTAGCTTGGTTGCCTCTGAATTTGGTTAAGAATGCCGGCAACAGCTTCCTTGAGCTCCTTAGTCCTTGCTCGTGTCATAGGACCAGTTGAGATGGCTCCTCAGCTACAAGCTCTGCAGCTACAAGCTCTTCTTGTGTTGATTCAAGCTCCTCGGCTACAAGTTCTTCTTGGGTTGGTTCAATGCTGTCCATGATCACATCAATAAGCAAAGACATGTAAATGAACATTTATAATACCGATTTGGTTATAACGTAAATCACGCCAAAGTTTTTTTAGATACACTTAACAATCTCAATTTTTAAAAAAAAATCAAAACCTACATTAAACACGAGTGTTAAATTTTTTCGAAACAATTCAGCTAGACTAAATCGTTCAAAAAACAAAACAAAACATCTACATTATAAGGAATACACATTATTGAATACATAGAAATAATATATATGTTTAATGTAGCTGTGCGCGAGCTACAAATACTTAATAAGTAGGACTTAGAATAAGATTTGGTTATAGTATGCAATGTTTTTTATATATACCCCGGAACAAAAAAAAACCTAACTTGACCGGTACAATACCTTTATCGGCGCATGCTAATAAATTGGTTCTTGAAAATAAATCAAAACCAACATTAAACACGATGGCAAAATTTTTTACGAAACCATTCATTTAGGAGAAATCTTTCACTTAAAAAAAAAACTTTACATTTTTACGAATACACAATATTGCACACCCAAAACAATCGTACATTTGTCAAATGTCATTTTCCGAATAATAAACTATGTTATCCTAAACACAAAATCTTAATCGACCTATCAATGAAGAGCAAACAAGAAACCCTTACTCATATTGTCTTCTAGACTTTATAACGAAAACTATCAAAGTTTTTGATCCAAAATTATCATTATAACCAATTGTATACTTGTTTTAAATGAATATGGAGTTATAAAAATGATAAAACTGAATGATTATTAATATTAGTCTTGATTGTATACTCGTATATTTCCAATAAATATAACACATTTTTTTTTATCCAATCATAATTTTATATGATACTAACAACGTTTGCAACCATTAATACAATATAATGAATTTAGAAAAAAATAGATAACGTAATCCCCAAATATAGTAAATACTAAACTAAGATAATCCTTGCAGTAAAGTCAACATTAAAAACCAATAGAAAATCCATTAAAACAATAAAAGTATAAGGTAGTTCATCCATGCATACTCTCAAATTCGACAATCACAATAAAACCCAGGGAACAGAGGATCCAATAAAACCCGAGTACAATCGTAAGCAATCATAGATATCCAATTATCAAGTTAATGTGATGTTGGTACAATTGGCTATATCTAGGATTGACAGTTCGGAGAAGTAATCAAATCATCCGCATAATCTTGTCGCAGTAGAACATGTAAACGGATATCCCAGTTTGTGATGGCATTAAAAAATGAGATGAAAGCTTAAATGACCAAAAGAAATAAAACACATACTAAACAAAAACGTATGACTCATTTCCAAGCTCCAAATATATATTCGCATTGATGATATAACATGTACATATATGGCCACTACTGCACATTTATTTCGGTTGATGTTAACTCTGATTTCTACTTATACAAAAATTAAACTCAATAATGTTAAGAGTCACTGAAACGAAACAAAGTTTCATAAAATGATACGAAAATGCAATTTTTGATTATTTTTTTGGTCTCGAGACATCTCAACTGCAAAATAACATAATGTTTCATCTATGATCACTTAGAGTTTGGCAGATCCAAGAACTGATTTTGTTATTCAACATCAATTCTTTTTGTAAGTAAAAATCTTGGCACCCAACAGAATTTGAATTTGCTTCTCTTTGTCTTTTTTCCTCTGCCTCTTTTTCGTATTCTTCATCTTCTTATTAGTTCTTCTTATTCTCTTCCTTTTTTCTTTTCACACTTAGCTTGCAGGGTTAATCTTTCACTATCTCCGAACACCCTTTGTCGGCAAAGGTCTCTCTCTCCCCCTCAGAATTATGTTCCAAAGATCAACACAAAACCCACAATCAATGAACCAAACAAAATCCATCTCATAACCACTTCAATCATCACACACTACAAGAAAACATCGTTTTAGCGACTACATAATCAGTTGTAATCTAGTCGCTTAAACTGTTTTACCGACTACATTACGACCACGTTACATAGTCGTAAATGTCTAGTCGCAAAAATACGTAGTCGGTAATTAGTCGCTAATTTACGACTACTTTGCGACTTTGTTGCGATGACAGTAAGAAGTCGCAAACCAGTCGCACATCAGTCGTAATATATGCGACCATGTACTGACTACATTAACGACTAACATGCGACTAACGTACGACTATATATTGTGTCGTGTGGAAGTCGTTTGGTGTAGTCGTTAAAGAGTCGTGAAATGTTGCGACTGATTTGCGACTAATATGTTCACAGAATAGAGATTTGGTCATCGTTTTACGACTGTTTTGCGATTGATTTGCGACGACCTAGCGACTAGCGACTGATTTTATCAACGAAATTCAAAATGGTAATACTGTACCCAATTTGTATTACCTAGCAATTTGGAAATCATATACAAACTAATACAAAGAATACTGGAAATTTAAAATGAAAGAAACATACATTAATAAAGAAACATTAATATATATTATACATTGTTTTAGCATATCATATACAAACCAATACAAAGAAAGGTCCAATGTTCAAAACATGAAATAAAATGACAGCCTAGGGTGTATAATCATGCTGCCGATCAGATTGAGAAGCCATGAAGTCTAGAAAATTTGGATCGGTTTCACGAAGATACCTTACCACCATTGAATAATGCTTCTGGTCAGCTTCAAGTTTGGTAAGCTTGCTTTGTTGGTCAGCTGCAAGTTTGGTAAGCTCTGCCTCACGGGTCAGCTTCAAGTTTGGTAAGCTTGCTTTGTTGGTCAGCTGCAAGTTTGGTAAGCTCTGCCTCACGCCGAGCGTTAGAAGCAGCTTGTTCTTCTATTTGGCGTTGAGCTTCTTCCAACTTATCTTCCAGGGATTGAAACGATGAAGAGGTTACTTCGAACTTGCGTTTTCCACCAACATGAGACTCTGCGAGGCTTCCTATTCCATATGGTCTGCCTCTGTCATCCGTGTACGTTGACTGCATAAATAAAACCAAGATTTATAAAACCAGATGACAGAAAACCAAAAGATAACATAGATTTCGTTTTACATGAAGAAAGAGATCGTTGTATTCCTCTGTGGTTAGCTCTTGCTATTGCGACCTACCGTCTGAAATTTCAGGCCCGATCTCTTGCATCTTAGCTTGCAAGTTCTTTTCATAATTTTGCGCGATCCTCTCAGCCTTCAGATCAACAAAGGTACCATCAGATTTTGTGTGAGTCTTCACAAAAACCTCACCGATACTAACCGGTCTGCCCAATTCGTCTTCTTGAAAATGTAACATATAAATTTGTTACATAATAGAAAGTTGCAGAAGTATTAGATATAGAAATTACACTTACCATTTCTTGTTGGATTTGGTGATATGACTTTTGGCATGATAAGTGTTTGTGCACACCAAGGCCTTTACGGTCAGATTTCCGAGCAGCGGATGTGGTCTAAGACCTCTCTTTAGCTTTGTCAGTGTCCCATTTCTCTGTCATTGTTGTCCATAGTGTTGGGTTAATCCAGGGTGGTCGCTTTCGAGAAGTCCTCGCGGTGCTTACCATATCCTTCATTCGCCTTTGACAAATCCTCTCGAACTGTTTTTGAACAACCCCTGAGATTAAGGGATCCCATGTGTGAGTTTTCTACAAGACAAGTAGATGGTGTTACTGGACATAATAGAAAGAAAGACATATATGAAGCTTGGAGGAGAGAAATGCTTACCGCGAACTCGACGAAGTATCTTTCCTGTCTATCGCGAGGCACAACAGTCCAACTGTAGTGTGGACCATCAAACTTGTTTGTGAAAATCTTGGTGATCTTCCTTGTCAGCTTTCCCTTGTCACGGCCAAACCTAGACACTATGTAATTGCTTAGTCTACCAAACAGAGAATTGATCCTGGTGAGCACTTTATTGACCATTATCCTTGCAAGATATATAGTCATGTTGACAGGAAATCATACATCATCAATTCCACACACGCAAATCATACATCATCAATTCCAAACACAAAAACAATTCTACTAACAAACTGTAAACTAGCCTCTTGACAGGAAATCGAATTCAGACATGAATTGATAGAAACTTACCAAGTGGTGTTTGGCGGCTGAGGGCGTGTCGGAGACAGAACATTCGTATACTCATGCCGGTTAGGCACCCTTAGCAGCACCTCAAGCACCATACGTTGCTCTTCCTAAAGATCGGCCTCAATATGTGCATTGTCGTCAATCGGATTAGCTTTGAAGTCGTTGGAGATGTGAGCGTGAGACGACTGATTACTATTACCCTCGAAGTTGTGCAGCGAAGGAATCGAAGAGCTTTGTCCTGGAGTCGTTTGATCTTGAGGTTGAGAACTTTCTCGTGGAGTCGTCTAACCTTGAGATGGATTGCTTTGTGGTGGATTCGATGAGATGTTCTGGAAAATCTGGGTAGGCGGAGGAAAATCCTGGACATTTGGTGCTGTCGTTGAAGGTTGAGCATGCACGGGGTTCAGAGGTGGGGACGACAGATGCGGAAGAAATTGCGCCGCCGGCGTGAAGTTGTACTGCGGCGGTAGAGGGTTTGGTGTTCGCGACGAAGACCCTCCGGCTCTCTGAGAAACGTTGGGAACGAATCTCTGCCGTCCTTTACCTTTCTTAGTTTCCGGCATCGTAAGCTCTAGACGAAAGGTGGGATCGAAGAAGAAGAACGGAAGGTGGGATCGAAGGCGAAGATGAGAGCAAAAGGGATTTCGATCTCTTTGGTGTGATTTAGAACGATTAAACACTATGGATTACTGGTAAATATCTCACTCTATCTCTCTTCATACTCGGGTTCGAGTCCCTGGCTGTGGGTAGTTTTTTTTTAATTCTGAATAAAGCAGGTAGACATAATAATTATTTGGTGTGTTAAATACCAATTAAACACTATGGCTTACTGGTAAAGATCTCACACTTGTTTCTGTTGACCCGCGGGTTCGAGTCCTGGTGAGGAGTTTTTTTGTTTTTACTCAAAACGAGAAATAAATACTGATTAATAATGTAAAAGACAAATTACACCGAAATAATGTAAAAGACAAATTACAACGAAATTATGACATAAGTAACATAGTAAATTAGAAGGGTTCTTCGTCATCTGATTCTTCATCAGAAGACGACAAATTACACCAAAATTCATCTTCTGGTTCTGCATCTCCGACTTCGTAATCGAGGTTTATTTGGTCTCCTTGTACGAAATTGTCGAGTACGAGATCTTCAATTGTAGTCATCAATGCAGCATCATCATTTTCTGTTTGCAAAAGAGTCGGTTCTTTTTTTTCATATTCCCCTGAAATGTTACCCCTCAGATTCACTTTTAGAACATTGAGCCACAACTGCTTCGGTTTCTTTGTGTATGGGTACGGAATATAACAAACTTGATCCGCTTGCGAGGCTGTTTGCAATATAAAAATGTATATATAAGTTATACATCATGGTATATATATATGATCGATATCGACATTAATAAGTACGTACCTAGAATAAATGGTTCGTATTTATTGTATTTTCTCGATGAAAGAACGTCTACAACACCACCATTGCTCCTCCGAGTGCCTCTCCTGATAACAGGGTCATACCAATTACACTTAAAAAGTGTGATTCTCAAATTGACCATCCCCTCGTACTCGAGTTCTATGATATCAGTTAAGATCCCGTAGAAATCCGCTTCATCAGATGCATCAGTGTAATTTTGACCTTTAACACATACCCCATAGTTACATGTCTTTCGTCCAGCGCCGTGATTCTGCGTATGAAACAAATAGCCTCTTGTAAAATACATTGGCCAGGTTTTGACCTTATTCAAAGGTCCATGCACTATCTCTTGAACCCAAGTAGGAAATGGATTTGTGGCGTTCCAGTAAGTAACCTGCATATATATAAAAAATAGTGTAAATATATATAAGTATAAATTTACGCAAAGTTATGAATATTTTTTAGACATACATATTCTTTCACCCATAAATGATATTCGTCAGCTCTTTTCGCAGAGAGTTCTTTTTCGGAAAGTCCTGGATATTTTGCAGAAATAAATTCCTCAAACATTCTACACAAGACCAACACAAATTATATGAGAAATTAAACAAAGATTATATATATTAAAACGCAATATGGGAGAGATGCCAACTTATATACCTCTCAATTGGCTGAAAATAGTCATAATTTCGTAAAACATATGCATGTGCGCATTGATAGTCTTTCTCTGAGAGCCATATTTCATGCATTTCTCCACTTGGACGGCCTACTTGAGTAAATATAGAACGTACTCCAAGGACATGATATACGGGGACTTCACCTTCATCGAATCTTGTTAACCTGATCAAATGAGTTAAAAAGTAATTCACATTATAATACATATATAGCATGTGTATACAAAAAGTTAAATGGCAAAGTGGACATGATGTGATTGATTTTAGCATTTACCTTGATTTCGTTTGTATATTCCCAGCAAAGTAGTGCTCTGAGAAATAAGCAATCTCGTCATTGATATATGATTCAACAATCGATCCTGCCGCATATCTTTTGTTCTTTGCTTTCCCTTTCAACTTTTTGAAAAACCTTTCAAAAGGATACATCCACCTATACTGGACAGGGCCTCCTAATTCAACTTCGTAGGGGAGATGTTCCACCTATAGGCAGGTGTTCCATCACATCGAAAAATGAAGGTGGGAAGATCTTTTCTAAATTGCATAGGATTAAAACGATGTTCTGTTTTAGAATTTGAAGGCGACTCTTATGCAAAGTTCTTGAACATAAGTCCCGAAAAAATGCTCCAACCCCTACAATATACGTGAAAATTGCATGAAGTTAATATATAAATTACTATAATCATTTTTTTTTTAAATTGTCGTAATAAGTACCTGATAACGCAAGGTGGACATTCCGGTCTAGGAGATCTGCGAAGATAAATGGAAGTAACCGCTCCATGAAAACATGGCAGTCATGACTCTTCATGCCTGAAAACTTTTGGTTGTCCATATCAACACAAGTAGCTAAGTCTGACGAATAACCATCTGGGAACTTAACCGCATGTTTCACACATTCCAGTAAACTTTTTCTAGCTTCTTCTGTCAATGTGAAGGATGGGAAAGGAGCTTTACCCTCACTATCAATATGTAAGTCTGGCCGAGAACAAAATTGTTCTATATCCAATCTTGACATGATGTTGTCTTTCGATTTACCTTTCACACTCATAAGAGTATTCATGATGTTGTCGAAAAAGTTCTTCTCTATATGCATCACATCAAGACAATGACGGAGATTGAGGTCCCTCCAGTACGGTAGCTCCCAGAATATGCTTTCCTTGTGCCAATTCTGTTGCTTCCCATAGCCCGACTTCTTCTTTTCATGACCGTTTCCACCGACGTCTTTTGTTTTTGATGGATTTACACCAACCAACCGCTCGTAATAAACTTGCTCACCGGTCAAAGACGGAGGTGGATACTCTCTCGAAGCGTCTTTTCCCTTTAGGAAGTCTTTTTTATTCCTCCTCATTGGATGACCATGAGGAAGAAATATTCGGTGACAATCAAACCAACACGTCTTCCTTCCCTTAGGTAGATAAAAAGACTTTGTATCTTCAATGCAAATTGGACAATACAAGTTACCATGGGTTGTCCATCCGGATAACATGCTATACGCCGGAAAGTCGCTTATCGTCCACATTAGCACTGCTTTTAGATTGAAATTTTGATTCAAGGACATATCGTATGCATCGATGCCATTAGACCACAACTCTTTTAACTCCTCAATAAGAGGTTGGAGGAAGATATCGAGACTAGCTCGCGGATGATTTGGCCCATAATTCAGAATAGTAAGAAATAAATATTCTGTATTCATGCACATACCCGTGGGTAAATTATATGGAGTCAAGATCACAGGCCACAACGAATGATTACGAGACATGCCAAATGGATTGAATCTATCCGTACATAATCTAAGATAAACGTTACGGGGTTCTTCAGCAAACCCGGGATATAGACCTTGAAAATATCTCCACTCCGCCGCATCAGAAGGATGACCCATTTCTCCCTCCTTTGCTTGGTGCTCGGCATGCCATCTCATTGCCGCTGCAGTCTTCTCGCTTTGATACATTCTCTTTAATCTGTCAGCAATAGGTAGATACCACATACGACTGTATGGTACTTTGGTTCTACGCCGGTCGTTCTGAGGCTTCCATCTTTGTTTACCACAAAACATACATTTAGCTTCCTTCTCGTAATGTGTCTGTCAAGATTGCGCATCAATTTTTTTGTCTCGTAATGTGAACCGGTTGCCTGGTTTCCTTCTGGTAAATAGTCTGTCAAGATTCCGCAAACCGAACCGAATCCACTAACTTTTCACTCATATTATATTCTGCCTTATCTTGCATGACTCGAGCGGCTAAGGATAACTGCGAGTGACCTTCACAACAACCATCATATAATGGAGTATTCGCTCCTTCTAACAAGTCGTAGAATTTCTTTGAATGGTTACGTACCGGTTCTTCTACATTCTGATAACTAGTACCACCTTGATGATAGTTATCAAAACTCACGTTATCACGAAATGCATCATTCACCATATCCACATATCTATCTTCTACTACATTACCCAATTCACTACTCCCACTTAAATGCGTAGGATCAACATAACTCGGACCTAAATCCATAGAGATTTCTTCTCCATGCTTATACCAAACATAATAATCTGACATAAATCCTCTACTATACAGATGATTCCAAATTCTAGGCCCCGGGAGAAATTTGTCGTTCTTGCAAACACTACAAGGACAGTAAAACTTACCGCCATTGTTCTGCGCTAGAGACTGGCTATTTGCAAATGCCATGAATTGATCCACCCCCGTGGTGAACTCTACCGAGAAATTTCCCGTCTCTTCATCGATTCGCTTATACATTCACTCCCGAAAATTACTATAATTTTAATTTCCCGACATTATAAAAAAAAAATGGTTTCTCTTTTAAAATTTGATTTTTTTCGTTTATGAGAATGAGGAGATTGTGAGAATGAGGAGAACGATGGTCTCAAGTTTTTATTTATAGACATTTTTCCGACTGATTTGCGACTACATAGCGACTGCTGTCTGACTACGAGTGGTAGTCGCAAAAAGTAGATACAAGTATGTGCAACAAGAATAAACGTGTTAAATGCTGTTATTTTACGACCAACAAACGACTGTTTTGCGACCCGCTGATATGCTCAAATTAATACCCTATAAGTACTAAAGCAGTTGTTGTAATATAAGTAGGGGTCGAACACAAGAACTCCAGAATTCACGCAATAGATTATATAGATTCGAATTAAGCTAAACCAAAAGATGTAATTGAAAGCAATGCGTAAATTAAAAATGTTGTACGTCAATTGGAAGAAATATAGGCTCAGGGTATTTCTCAGGAATTCAATGAATGTAGATAAACTAACTAACATGATTCAGATTTAGCGCGGTTCTTGAACTCAAATCACTAAGTTATAATTAACCAACTTTCGTTGCGAAAACTATCTAAGTCTAAATCCTAGAATTTCAAACCAGCTCTTAGTTCATGTTTGATTTGTTCACAAAACAACTAAACCATATCTCTTTGCGAATAATTATTTTGCTCACCCTAAGTTCTATCAGGTAATTAATCGCACTCTCGTGCCTAATCAATTATCCTAAGATCTAAGTTCCAGATTCGTCAACCTAGAATTAGCTATGAGAACAACCTATGGTGAAGAACTAATTCAGATGGTGAATCCTAATTAACTAATTAACCTAACATTCAGAGAAAACCCTTATGAGAACCTTGAACCTAACAAGGGATCTACTCAGACATGGAGAATGAAAACAATATGATTGAATAGATCATCAAAGAAATCAATAATAAACAGGAGTTCAGAGTTGTCTCTCCAAAAACCAGAGTAAAATAAAGCTTAATCAAGTGTTATTAGCCAAAGTGGCTGAAAAACCTAATTATAATTCTAAAACATGTTTTGGGCTAAATTGTAAATAATAAAGTCTTCTGGGTAATTTTGCAATTCTTCAACTCTTCATAAAAGTCGCGTTTCCTTCTCCATGGACGACGGTATCGACCGATACCATGAGTGGTATCGATCGATACTCGGACAATGACGCGCTTCCTTCCTTCATGGTGTCAGTATCGATCGACACCAGGTGGTGTCGGTCGATACAAGGGCTTCAAATCAGGTACTCAGCTACACGAACTTCTGCTTTGCTCCAAAATGCTCTAGAAAGCTCCAATATCTCCAATTATGCTCCAAACATACCTAAAACCTGAAAAGACTCTAAAACACTACAAAATAGTAGAAAGACTTTATAAAACGGACCTATATCATTGCTTAAAAGGGGTAAAAACTATGATAAATCAACTCCCCCAGACTTAGCCTTTGCTTGCCCTTAAGCAAATAGAAGACTAAACTAGAGAAAGAGGTTTGAAAACACAGAGACTCACATGTTCTTGAACCACTGCAATGACCCTTTTCCCAAGCAGCCAAATGTCACCTAACCATTTCCAAGACTAACCACCATGTACTTCTCCTTAGACATTCGCAGCTTCCCCAGACTACACACATTATTTCGCTGCTTCATTCAATTAAACCCATCATCGCCAGTTTCATCGCTGTGATTAATACCAAGAACCTTCTAGATTTTTTCCCATACAATATCATGACAAGGAACCACCCAATTTCACACTTTTTGTATCATTTTCTCTCCCCCAGACTTATTCCTTATTTAGTTCTCTTTATTTTTTTTTTCTTCTTCTTTATTTTTGTTTAGATTCGCATATACACATCAAGGTATGAGACACGAGTATTGATGGTGTTTGCCTCCGAATCCCCGGTTCTTCCCTCTCAATGTATCAAAGGGTGTAGGCGAATAATGGCATCATAGGAAAATCCTAACCTCGCTTCCAACCTTTGTGTGATCATTCCTCACCAAGTAGAATAATGGGATCGTTGGAAACATTCATAACCCTCTACTCAGAAGAAAATCATTTCATCTTTTATGCTCTTATTTATTAACTTATAACAGGGGAGAGAGATACCATTACTTTAAACACACGGGTTCTTTTGTCAGATATGAATGAGGAATCAAGCTCTATGAACACTAAACACATCGATGAAGTGCAGAAATTTGGCTCAGGCTTTAAAAAACATGTGTGTCTTCTAGTTAACTGGTCAGCCTTTGGATTTTTCATTAGTCGATCTGTAATTGATTCTGTAACAGTGGACACTCAGAAGCAAAGTCAAAACAGTAGATTCAAGAACAAGATCATAATCTCCAACAGGTTTTGACTCAATAAAACAAATTTGACACAAAAACGACTGACTCTAAGAAAAACAAACACAATGTCAGCGACTACCTCCCCCAGACTTGAACAACACTGTCCCCAATGTTATCTAGAGTTGGTAAAAGAAATCAGAAGAGCTGAGTGGATTGGTGAAAAGTGAAGAAGTTACCCGAGATGGTGATGAGTGTCGACCGATACAGCACTGGTATCGATCGATACTCGTAGCAAGTTTCTGCTCTTTTGTCGCGTGGATGGTGTCGATCGATGCTGCTCTTCTGAATCTGCTTCACGTGAAACACAAGACACAAAACCAAAAATAAAAACAAAAACAAAAGACTTATATACAGACTTACCAGTGGGTTGCCTCCCACCAAGCGCTTGTTTAACGTCACGAGCTTGACTTTGGCTCAGGTGATCAGTCAGGAGAAAATTGAGAACTTACTCCCAGGAAAGTTCTACAACTAGACACTTCCAGCTTCAGAGTTCTGCTCAACATGCTCTCTATAGCCTCTTTTCCTTTCTCTTTCAGCTCCGGAGTAAGAATGATTCTAGCCTTGGAGAATGGTTTTGAGGTTCCTTTGCACTTCACCTTGTACTCAATCGAGTCCCCATCACACTTCTGAGGGATTAAAGTCATAGAGGGAGCACCTTTTACTTCTTTGCTCTTTACCTTCTTCTTTGCCTTAGCTGTTTTGACGTCTTTCTTGGTGATGACAGAAGGACTATCTAGAACGTCTATGGTATTAGGCTCGTCAGAAGGCTCTTCCCGATTATCAATTACCAACGTCCCTCCTGTGACAACATTGATGCAAGAGACACGTGTGGGAGTTTCTCTAGTAGGAATGGCTTCGTAGTACACCTCCTTGTCAATGTATGAGAACGAGATTCTCTTGCTGGGTGTGTCCATAATGGCACCAACCGTAGCCATGAACGGTCTTCCAAGAATCAACTGCGTAGTAGATCTTGCACTCATCTCCACAACTTGAAAATCAGTAGGAACCAGACAATCTCCTACTGTGACCATCAAATCAGGAATTGTACCGTGCGGAAGTGAGGTGGAACAGTTTGCGTATGTGAGGGATGTCTTGGGCGGACGAATATCAGCTCCCAATCTCTCTGCAATTGCCCTTGACATGACATTGACGCTAGCCCCCGAGTCAACGATAGACTCTTTGAATTTAACTCCAGAGATAGAGCATGGAACTGAGAATATTCCTTGGTCTTCTCTCTTAGTCAGCTGCTTCAATGGTGGTGGTGTGCTTCTTGCCTTGATGAAGAGTGCATGGATCTCTTCTAGAGTTTCTCTACAATCTCGGAAGTAACTAAGCAAAGGTCGGTATTCCAAAGCTTCTTCAAAAGACATCGTATGGGGAATCCTCCTTACCATCTTCTCAAAACCAAGCAACTTCTCTGCAGAGATGGGACCTCTGAGGTGTCTAGGTGGTATAGGATATGGCACTTTAGGTTTGTAGACACGTTCCTCGACAATCTTGGGTGTTTTCACAATTTCTGGCTTAGTCTGCGAGGGGTGTCGATCGATACTAGAATGGTATTGATCGATACAAGGCTTCTCTTGTAACGCCCGCGTTCCGGAAGAATTGATTATTGGGGGAAAATAATTAATTTGGGTTGTTCCGGGGTAGTATCGATCGATACTAGCCTTGTATCGATCGATACCTGTCGGGGTAGTATCGATCGATACTAGCCTGTATCGATCGATACCAGTCGGGTTTCCTTATTGTCTTCTTCCTCTTCTCTTCTTACGGGCAGAGACCATTCTTTTGGGGAAAAAGAAGTTGGTCTTGCGTGAGAGAGAGAGAGAGAGAGAGAGAGAGAGAGAGAGAAAGAAAGGGAAGGAAGAGCTTGGTGAAGCTTGGATCTTGCGAGATCAAGAGGGTTTCAGCTTGGGGAGAAGCTTGAAGAAGAGGTTGGAAGACCTTGGTTTTGGCGTGAGAGGGAGGTCGATCTTGAGCTCGGGGAAGTCATTCTAGAGCTCGATCCATCCGATCTAAGGTGAGTTGTGACCAAAGGTTAGCAATTAAGCTTGTGTGGTGCTTGTTTAAGCTTGATTGATGAGTTTGGGGCTTTGTCTTGGCGATTTCTGGGTTTAGATTGCGTGAAGGTTGTGAGTCGCAGGGGAGTATCGATCGATACCATGTGTGTATCGATCGATACCAGTCCCTTGTCGGTAGACTTGTGTTGTTTCGGTATCGATCGATACCAGTCGTGTTGTTTCGGTATCGATCGATACCAGTCCCTTGTCGTTGGACGCGTGTTGTGTTAGTATCGGTCGATACCAGGGGTGTATCGATCGATACCAGGGGTGTATCGATCGATACCAGTCGTTGGTTGTGCCTTGGGGCGTGTTGTGTGTTTACGTTTCAGGCTGTGTGTTTAGCTTTTTCTTGGAGTGGAATTGCTAGGTGTTGGTTTAGTTTTCATGGGATTGAATTGCTATTTGTACTGGAAGTTTTAATTGGTGTTAATTAATTCTTCGTGTTGTAAATTGCTAATTGTTGTGCTTATTGGTAGCATGTTTTTGGGAGGATCAATCTCACTCAGCGTTTGGTTAGCCAAATGTTGATGCATCACTTTTGTCGATGCAGGTAAAGATAAGGCGTGATCGTGGAATCGAGGCAGTGAAGAGGGGATGACTAGGACTCGGGGTTTTGTTGTTGCTTTTGCGATAATAGAACTGTTAGCTTGTGTAAGCTGTAGAACTTGTTCTTGTATTATTTAATTGCAAAAAAAAAAAAAAAAAAATGCGGTCGTTTCAGTTGGTATCAGAGCCCATACGGTTCTAGGAGCCTAGGTGGTTCTAGAATAAATTGGGTGGTGTGTGGGGGTCTTAGAATCATCCTCTCCGAGCCTTGCGGGATTCCACGGTGAGTATCTTTATTGTGATGATTGTTTTTAGTTTTCTTAGCTTGTGCCTCTGCACGTTGTAGATGGCTAGAGGGCGTGGTAGAGGCCGTGGCCGTGGTAGAGGCCGTGGCCGTGGTAGGGGTCGTGGCCGTGTGCCGGAGGAGCAGGTCGAGGAGTCGCGTGCGAGTCAGGTTGGGTCTGAGGGTGTGGCCGGTGTGAGTGCCGTTGGAGCTGGCGTGAGCGCCAGTGTGGCTGGTGTTCCAGCGGGTGATGCGGGTGTAGCAGCGGGTGATGCTCGGGCCCGAGATGATCGCATAGCGGATCTTTTGACGAGGTTGTTGGAGCGGTTACCAAAGAGGGTACCGGCTCAGGCTCCTGTGGTTCCGGTAGTTGTGGAGGCTCAGCCCCATGTGGCAGCTGCGGTTGCTGAGGAGCTCCCATCCTACCTTAGGATGATGGAGCAGATGCAGAGGATTGGCACGGGGTTCTTCTCTGGAGGTGCTAATCCTGAGGACGCTGATGCGTGGCTGGGGAGGGTAGAGAGATATTTCCTCTCGAGTAGGTGTCCCGCGGGATACCAAGTGGACATTGCGGTCCATTATCTGGAGGGTTATGCGCATCTCTGGTGGAGGGGTGTGGCAGCACGGAGAGTTCAGGCCGTGATGGTTTGGGCGGATTTTGTGGAGGAGTTTAATTCCAAGTACTTCCCTCATGAGGCGTTCAACCGGTTAGAGTCGAGGCTTGCGAGTTTGACTCAGGGGGATCGGTCGGTACGCGAGTATGAGGTGGAGTTCAACCGGCTCGGGTCTTATGTTAGACGAGCGGTTGAGAGTGAGTCGGCCCGTGTGCAGAGATTTATGATGGGTCTTCGGGTTGACTTGAGGAACCGTTGCATGGTGAGGGCTTTTTGCACGGTTGATGAGTTGGTTGAGACTGCAGCTTTGCTTGAGGAGGGTCTGAAAGACGAGGTGGTAGCGGTTACACCGAGTTTTCAGACGAGACCTGTGCAGCAGCAGTCCTGTCCGAGCAGAGGCGGTAAGCCGATGCAAGGACAGAAGCGGGAGCGGGAGAGCGCTTCGAGAGGTAGTCGGGGTGGTCCGGGTTGCTTTGGTTGTGGGAGCATGGATCATCGAGTGGCGAGCTGTCCTCAGAAGGGTCAAGGAGCTTCGTCGGAAGAAGATTCCGATGATGCGAGTTCTGTGGAACTGTGACGGGGTGTGATATATCATGGTTTTTACCCCTTTTAGGCCATGATATAGGTCCGTTTTATAGAGTCTTTCTACTATTTTGTAGTGTTTTAGAGTCTTTTACAGGTTTTAGCACGTTTGGAGCATAATTGGAGATATTGGAGATTTCTGTAGCATTTTGGAGCATTTTGGATCGAAACAGAAGTTCGTGTAGCTGAGTACCCGATTTGAGGCCTCAGTATCGATCGATACTAACTAGTATCGGTCGATACTCACTGAAGTACGAGTTGCGACTTTAAATGAAGATTTGAAGAACTTCCCACCGATGGATTGAGCTCAAATTTGGACACACGACAGATTTTGGATTAGCTTTCATTTGAAAGTGGTTTGAGGTCATTCCAACGGTGCGATCAAAAGTTATGCCAGTTTTCGTGAAGACAGTCCAGTTTGGCGAGCAGTGACTAGTGTCGGTCGATACTACCTTAGTGTCGGTCGATACTAACTACAGGAAAACAGGAAACTCGACTTTTTACAAGTCTTGAGAGTTTGCACTTTGGTCCAGAAGATTTTAATAATTACAAGAAGCCCCAAAACGTGTTTTAGCATTATAATTAGGTTTTTCAGCCACTTTTGTTGGCTAAGCTTGATTTTAGTTTTGTTCTGGTTGAGAGAGATTTCTGAGAGAGACAATTCTGAACTCTTGTTTTACTCTCTTTTATTTATTTGATTTGATGATCTATTCAATCGTGTTGCTTGTTTCAATCACCATGTCTGAGTAGTTCTCTTGTTAGGTTCAGGGTTCTCATAAGGGTTTTCTCTGAATGTTAGGTTAATTGAATGATTAGGATTCACCATATGAATTAGTTCTTCGCCTTAGGTTGTTCCCATAGCTAATTCTAGGTTGACGAATCTAGAACTTAGATCTTAGGATAATTGGTTAGGCACGAGAGTGCGATTAATTACCTGATAGAACCTAGGTGAGCAAAATAACTATTCGCAAAGAGATTTGGTTTAGTTGTTTTGTGAACAAATCAAACCTGAACTAAAAGCTGGTTTAGACTTTAGGATTCGCAAAGAGATTTGGAATTCTAGGATTTAGACTTAGATAGTTTTCGCAACGAGAGTTGGTTAGCTATACTTTAGTGATTTGAGTTCAAGAACTGCGCTAAATCTGAATCTTGTTAGTTAGTTTATCTACATTCATTGAATTCCTGAGAAATACCCTGAGCCTATCTTCCTTCCATTGATTTACAACTCATTTAATTTACGAACTTGCTTTCAATTATATCTTTCTGGTTTAGCTTAATTCGAAACTATACAATCTATTGTGTGAATTCTAGAGTTCTTGTGTTCGACCCCTAACTATACTACGACAACTGCTTTAGTACTTTTAGGGTATTAATTTGAGCATATCAGGGTGCAGGAGGAAACTTGGGAGCCAGAGGCTAGGATGGAAGCGAGGTTCCGGAAGTGGTTCCAGAAGCAAGCTGCGGCTTGAGTTCCATCGAGAGGTTCCAGTTTCGGTTATAGCTGTATGCTATGTGTGTTTCATTTTGTATTTCCGTTGTGTAAAACGATGTTACATTATGATGTATAATAAGATGAGTATTTCTTATTATTGGTGACTTTAGGAGTCACGGTTTCGCATTACGTTTGGGGTAAAAAGCGTTAATGCGAGAGAGTAATAAGATGGATATTCTTATTGCTGTTGTGAGCGTTGCGTGTGTTCAGTTAAGCTTGTTCGAAAAAATGAGTCAAGTGACAGGACCGGGTTATTTCACTTAGCGGTTCTGTGTGGTGGGTCGGATTGCAGGCGTATGGTACTTGTTTGTTTTATTACGTTTGTATTGATGACTTACTGCAGAGAGTTGTTGGGTGTTAGAGCTAGCCTAGTCATGGTTGTCTTGACAAGTTTCTCTGAAGCGAGCTGACACTGGAGGGTGCGCAAGGGATGTGCGATGGCCTGGTTATTGGTTATTGGTTATGCACGGTAGATATTCCGGGTACGGAATATGGGTGATGCCGGTGTTACCTTGCGAGGATTTACACGGATCACGGGTAGATATTCCGGGTACGGAATATGGGTGATGCCGGTGTTACCTTGCGAGGATTTACACGGATCACGGGTAGATATTCCGGGTACGGAATATGGGTGATGCCGGTGTTGCCTTGCGAGGATTTACACGGATCACGGGAGGTAGTTCAGTCAAGATGCTTATAGATGTGTGACTTATTGCTCGTTGAGAGGACTGATTCCTCGCATGACTGTGTGTCTTGAGAGTGTGATTGGCGATGTACCCAGACTCGGAAGGTTTATAGCCTAGAGTGATACGTGATACCGTGGATTCGTAAGGAGTATATCCTAGACGTAGGATATATTGCCTAGAATTGAGTGGTATGGGGTATCGAGACTCTTCAGGTTATATTACCGAGTGGAGTGGTATGGCAGATACCTAGAACTCGGAGATGCTGCGGTGTCTTGGGTGTTGTGGTATGGTTGATACCTTGTGAGGTATGGTGAATATCCTGCGGGATATGGCAGATACCCAGAACTCGGAGATGCTGCGGTGTCTTGGGTGCTGTGGTATGGTTGATACCTTGCGAGGTATTGTGAATATCCTGCGGGATATGGCAGATGCTCGGAACTCGGAGATGCTGCGGTGTCTTGAGTGATGGGGTTTGGCTTGTGTTTGAGCAATAAGTACATATGATGCCGCGGTGTCATAAGCATAGGGACTGAGTGGGAATCCTCGGAGGTTGGTATTGGACCTCGTGTGAGTGTGGAGATGGCCGGGTTGGCCAAGGTTTATGTTATCGTTGCAACGATTAAGGTTCATTGGAGATGAACGGTAACGAAGATTCGAGGTCGAATCTATGTTAGTGGGGGAGAATTGTAACGCACGCGTTCCGGAAGAATTGATTATTGGGGGAAAATAATTAATTTGGGTTGTTCCGGGGTAGCGAGATCAAGAGGGTTTGAGCTTGGGGAGAAGCTTGAAGAAGAGGTTGGAAGACCTTGGTTTTGGCGTGAGAGGGAGGTCGATCTTGAGCTCGGGGAAGTCATTCTAGAGGTCGATCCATCCGATCTAAGGTGAGTTGTGACCAAAGGTTAGCAATTAAGCTTGTGTGGTGCTTGTTTAAGCTTGATTGATGAGTTTGGGGCTTTGTCTTGGCGATTTCTGGGTTTAGATTTCGTGAAGGTTGTGAGTCGCAGGGGAGTATCGATCGATACCATGTATGTATCGATCGATACCAGTCCCTTGTCGGTAGACTTGTGTTGTTTCGGTATCGATCGATACCAGTCGTGTTGTTTCGGTATCGATCGATACCAGTCCCTTGTCGTTGGACGCGTGTTGTGTTAGTATCGGTCGATACCAGGGGTGTATCGATCGATACCAGGGGTGTATCGATCGATACCAGTCGTTGGTTGTGCCTTGGGGCGTGTTGTGTGTTTACGTTTCAGGCTGTGTGTTTAGCTTTTTCTTGGAGTGGAATTGCTAGGGGTTGGTTTAGTTTTCATGGGATTGAATTGCTATTTGTGCTGGAAGTTTTAATTGGTGTTAATTAATTCTTCGTGTTGTAAATTGCTAATTGTTGTGCTTATTGGTAGCATGTTGTTGGGAGGATCAATCTCACTCAGCGTTTGGTTAGCCAAATGTTGATGCATCACTTTTGTCGATGCAAGTAAAGATAAGGCGTGATCGTGGAATCGAGGCAGTGAAGAGGGGATGACTAGGACTCGGGGTTTTGTTGTTGCTTTTGCGATAATAGAACTGTTAGCTTGTGTAAGCTGTAGAACTTGTTCTTGTATTATTTAATTGCAAAAAAAAAAAAAAAAAAAAAAAAAAATGCGGTCGTTTCATCTCTGTCGTCTCTTCAGATGTGGTGTCGATCGATACAGGTGTGGTGTCGGTCGACATTGGGGGTTCTGAGATGTCCCATGAAAGTATCTGCACTGGTGTCGATCGACACTGGGTGGTGTCGGTCGATACTTGTTGTGTCGAAACGTCTTTGGCAGATCCTTGGACGGGTATCGACCGATGCTGGGTGGTATCGATCGATACTAGGGCGATTTCGGGAGCCTCATCGTCGTCATCGACGAGATTCTTTGCAGTTAGGCCAATTTTCACTCCTGGATCGACCTCTTCATCACTTCTTAAGGTGATTGCGTTGACGCATTCCCTTGGATTCATTGTTTTCCCTGGAAGAAAACCCTCTTGCCTCTTCGCAGCTGTTGTAGTCTGAACGACCTGAGTTTCCAACCTCTTCTGATGAATGCTAAGAGCTTCAATCTTTCCATTTAGGTATGTATACATAGCATCCATCTTCCCATTAAAGTCTACTGCCATCTTCTGCTGTCCTAGAAGAAGCTGCTCAAGCATGGATTCAACCTTGTTCTTGGGTGGGTGAGGTGGGTATTGATACCTTTGACTTTGAAATCCAGCACCACCAATGTAGTCAACATCTTCCACTTCATCCTCATCAGCAAAATAAACAGTCTTCTTCGTCTTTCCCATCAGGAGATTGTGCACTGACTCCAACTTAGCTTGAACCTCAGCAATCTGCGATCCATCCAAATTCCCAGCCTGCTTCTTCCGCTCAAAGTCTGCATTCTTGGTGCTATTGCTAGACGCCAAGTTCTCAACCAGCACATAAGCATCGTCTGGATACCTGGTGTTGAAATTTCCATTGCTTGCAGCATCTAAGGTCATCTGATACCTCCAATCAATCCCTCTGAAGAAAATACCCAGCAACTGAACCTTAGTGAACCCGTGATGTGGACAATCTCTCTAATATGATCTGAATCTGATCCAAGCAGCCTTAAACGCCTCAGTCGCTCCTTGAGAAAACTGGGAGATCTTGTTCCTGAGTTCTTCAGATCTCGCATCATCATAAAAATTGTTCAGGAACGCGTTCTTAGTCTCCTCCCAAGTAGTCAGTGATCCAGGTGGCAATTGCTTAAGCCAATAAGCTGTTTCCCCACCAAGAGAGTATGGGAAAAGCTTATAGAGGAGGTAATCATTGGACACTCCATTGTATTTGATGCTAGTGACCAAGTCCTCAAACCTCTCAATATGATCCATGGGATGCTCATGAGGAAAACCATGAAAAGGGTGCTGACCCACAAGAGTGAAGTATGCAGGTTTCAGCTCAAACTCATTCCTCTGGAAAGCAGGTCGACGAATCGTTAATCGATTGGCATAGAACTGATAATGCCTGTTATACTCTCCAATTGTCCTACCACGATCAACCACATTATTCACAACATTCACAACAGCTGGAGGGACAATGATGTTTCCATTTCCATCAAGTCGTTGCCCCCTCTCATTGCACAAATGACCATCTTGGTCTCTCAAAGCTCCAGCATCATCACGAACCAAAATTATTGGATTGTTCATCTCTGCTGGCGTCTTTGCTTTCCTATTTGTGCGTTCCAAAAGTGCTAGTTGTTCGTTTGACAGATTAACTAGAATAGTGTTCTTGTTCCTTCTGGTTTCACGAAGAGGCATGCACCTGAAACACAAAAGTCAAGAAAGTAAGTAACTGAAATTCATGACGGGTATCGACCGATACCACTATGGTGTCGATCGATACTCAACGATTTAGTCGAAATTCTTAACTACAATCTAATGGCGAAATTGAGTCCCCGGCAACGGCGCCAAATTTGATATGCTCAAATTAATACCCTATAAGTACTAAAGCAGTTGTTGTAGTATATGTAGGGGTCGAACACAAGAACTCCAGAATTCACGCAATATATTATATAGATTCGAATTAAGCTAAACCAAAAGATGTAATTGAAAGCAATGCGTAAATGAAAAGTGTTGTAAATCAATTGGAAGAAAGATAGGTTCATGGTATTTCTCAGGAATTCAATGAATGTAGATAAACTAACTAACATGATTAAGATTTAACGCAGTTCTTGAACTCAAATCACTAAGTTATAATTAACCAATTTTCGTTGCGAAAACTATCTAAGTTTAAATCCTAGAATTCCAAATCTCTTTGCGAATCCTAAAGTCTAAACCAGCTTTTAGTTCAAGTTTGATTTGTTCACAACACAACTAAACCAAATCTCTTTGCGAATAGTTATTTTGCTCACCCTAAGTTCTATCAGGTAATTAATCGCACTCTCGTGCCTAATCAATTATCCTAAGATCTAAGTTCCAGATTCGTCAACCTAGAATTAGCTATGAGAACAACCTATGGTGAAGAACTAATTCAGATGGTGAATCCTAATTAACTAATTAACCTAACATTCAGAGAAAACCCTTATGAGAACCCTGAACCTAACAAGGGATCTACTCAGACATGGAGAATGAAAACAACATGATTGAATAGATCATTAAAGAAATCAATAATAAACAAGAGTTTCTGTCTCTCCAAAAACCAGAGTAAAATAAAGCTTAATCAAGTGTTATTAGCCAAAGTGGCTGAAAAACCTAATTATAATCCTAAAACACGTTTTGGGTTAAATTGTAAATAATAAAGTCTTCTGGGCAATTTTGCAATTCTTCAACTCTTCATAAAAGTCGCATTTCCTTCTCCATGGACGACGGTATCGACCGATACCATGAGTGGTATCGACCGATACCATGAGTGGTATCGATCGATACTCGGACAATGACGCGCTTCCTTCCTTCATGGTGTCAGTATCGATCGACATCAAGTGGTGTCGGTCGATAAAAGGGCTTCAAATCGGGTACTCAACTACACGAACTTCTGCTTTGCTCCAAAATGCTCTAGAAAGCTCCAATATCTCCAATTATGCTCCAAACGTACCTAAAACCTGAAAAGACTCTAAAACACTACAAAATAGTAGAAAGACTCTATAAAACGGACTTATATCATGGCTTAAAAGGGGTAAAAACCATGATATATCACCCGCCGCAAAAGTCGCAATTTAGTCGCAAAAGTAGCGACTATTTTGCGACTAAAGTTTTCCGACTCCACGGTAGTCGTAGATTGGTCGTAAATTAGCGACCAATATGCGACTAATACGTTGGGTCGCAAATGACCGACTATGGTGTGACTGTATTTGTGAAGTCGTAAACTAGTCGCAAAATAGTCGCTAAGTAGTCGTAACAAATTATGATTGTGTGTGTAGTCGCAAACTGTAGTCGCGAAAACATTGTTTACTTGTAGTGACATTAATCCACGACCTCTTTAACTCAGATGCAAAGGACTTGCACGTTGTCAAGTTCACACAAATTCATGTCAGATCTCCAAAGCTTGCAAACTCTACGACCACCATATTTTTCCCTAGTGGATATTTCAACAATCACGAGTTCTTGTCGAATTATTTGTGCCAACATCACATTACCTTTTCCACCACTTCCCTTGACTTAGATGCATATCACTTCTACCCATTGACTGCACATTTAGTCACCAGTTCATGAAACAAAATTACTCTTACTTTATAAATTTGAGAAAAAAAAAAATTGGAAAAGATAAATATCCATCGTAAAACTTAGTAATTGTTAAGACGTGGTCTTACTACTTACCTTTCAAAAACATATATAGATTGGAGATGAAGAGACGTTTGTCCCCAAGAACACACTTGAATTCAAGATGTTTTGATGACAAATCATTTATCTTATGAGATTTTGTCTTAGTTCCCTAGAAAATTAATTATTGCTGATAAAACATCTTAACTGACCATCCTCGGACACTTCGCTCAGTCTTAACCCATAATCCTCACATCTAAAATCACTACACCATATATTGTTGTGACCTTTGTCTCTTTCCTTCTTATATTTCCTCGCTAAGAACCCAAAGCGATTAATTGTTTCTCTGTCTCGAACCCATCCCCAATCTTATCATTGTGATTAACTTAACAACGAATTTGGCCGATGAGAAGTTTAAAGAACCTGAACAAAAAAAAACAAAAAAAAAAACTCAGTTATATAGTGTATCATGAAACATATGGACGAAAACAAACTTTTTTTTTCACGGTTTTTTTTTTTTTTTTTTTCACGGTTTCACCACTAACTTGTTTCCTATTTCTAGGATCTGGGACTTTTTCCACATAGTGTAGGAGCTCCTGCTCGTAAGCTTCTTTGTTTCTAGTGTTTACCATAATTAAAGTCGAGATTTCTTCTAACGTTGGCGAGATATTTTATCGCGTTTTCATTACGAACTTAAAGCAAAACAAATCATTAATCATCATTACAGGAAATAAAAAAGTGATCCAACCCTAATAATCTTATATGTATGTGGGCCATATACCTATGACTTGAAGTTTCCTACCAATTAATACGAATATATCCGGAGCTAGACCTAAACTACCTCCCATAAAGACGTGGCTAGAAAGCACAAGTAAATAAATAGTCATAGCTTATAAAACATTTAACTCATAATGATAAGATGTAAAAGAAACTCCAAAAATTAGTCAAAATGTAGCAAAACAAAAAGAGATCAACTTTAAACTAACCAATTAACCCTTGAAACAGTATGGTGTGTTTATAATTTATACCATTGGTTCTTATTCGAAAGCTACATGAAGTCGTCTTCTTCTTCTTATTTGATCTTCTACTTGGGTTTTCTCTCAGGTCTCGCGTTATTGTTCATGTTGCTTCTTGAGATAACTTTGTATAGTTGTAGTTGTAGTTTGACCTAAGAAGTTTAAATGCATGATCCTCACGATTCCGTTCCACATCAATGCAAAAGAAAGATCCATTTCGTAACAGGTTACAAAAGAAAGATCTTGCGTGTTTGGTCACGTGTCACCTTGAAACATTTCTCAAGCAATGCTTGTTCTTCTAAATGCGTAGTTTCTTCTCTCCTAAAAGCTTCTTATTTTATCGTTAGTACCTATTCATGTATTTTTACGACGTAGATTTGATCAACCACATGGTAATTAAATCCCATGACAAAGGTTCCATCAAACCCATGCTTCATATTTAGTGAGAATATGTCTTCCTCAAGCACAACATTCGCTATCAAATCCATTTTGCGTCGTATCTCCGGTCTTCTTCTTCTTCTGTTTCCTCTTTCTCTTCTTCTAGATAAAATTAGATTTGAATTATATATATAACATGTAAGCATAAATGACGAAAAGAAGCATAACATGTGTACATAACAAAAAAAAAGAAACTAAAAAATAGAGTAATGAAAATAGATCTCCAATTTTTTAATTGACATTTAATTTATGGGATGACTGAATAAGAAGAAAATAATGTTTAATTTATCGGTTTCTTGTTGTAGAGTCTCATGCGCTTCTCATATTTTACCTTGCGCTTATCAGCCTAACAACAAAATGAGTTTTTTCATTGGTTATTGTCCACAAAGCATCTCTCTTGGGGATCACATAATCTGCAGAGACCAGTGAGAGTTGATTTTTAAACCATGTTTCTGGTACATATACCAATAGTTAAAGACACTATTTCCGTACCTTGATATGAAACTTTTCTTTCACCTTTCTCATTAGCCAGATCGCTATGAGTGTTTCATCTATTACCTTTTGAGAAATCAAGCAAGTTTTTAGTGAAGGTCTTTGACCATGTGAGATGAGAAACAGAGCCGTTTCTTGGCCCACTCGGATTACTTACGCTTTGAATGGAATACATTTGTCTTGTTACCTCCCCAATGTTAGTATTCTAAGCCTCCTTTGATCTATTCGTTTTTGCTTATTGGGGTATTCTAGCCAGAGACGGGACTCAAGCGAAAATTAAAGGTAGGATCTGAAACAGCACAGATTTTTCTTCTCCAAGGGTTATTACTTGTAGCCAAAGTCTCATGAGTTTTGCTATGTTTCTTCTTATTCCTCATCTAGAGTTTTCTCTTCTTCTGATTTATTATTCTCTTCTTATTCTTCAACATCATCATTATCATCATGTTCATCATTATTTTCCATGTAGTTTTCATATTTAAAAAAATATTTTAAATCAAGAAAAAAGAGGACTGGGAAATTACCTACTTCTTATTCATCATCGGGTTTTCTGTTTCGGAAAGGATATGAGGAACAAAGATCAAAACATAGGACATATTTAAAAAAAAAACAAAAGAAACGAAATAAAGAACACCATCGAATAATATAAAACTAAATAGATGTCTAAGAGATTAAACATGAGACACTAAACAAAATCATAAACAAAGGATCAGAAAATTACCTTCTTGTAACATATAATCATATTTACACATGACTAAGAGTAATTAACAAATTTTGATATTTACCTATCACAACCATGAAGATAACTCTGTAGCGATTGTCACCGGCTGCTTTGATTTGTGTGAATGGTTTATCATGATCCCATGTTCCGATACTTTCTTTTCATGTATGAAAAAACACACAACCAAAAAAATAAATGAAAACAATAACCATTGATTTCGAAAAGATTGTAAAAATAGGCCGAAAGTATCAAGCTACGATGAAAATAAACATACTTAAAAAATGAGAAGAAAAATTTGCGTGAATCATATTTCTGTTCTTTAATGCTGAAAGCTGAAACAAACTCCGATGAATAGATTTATCGAATGGAAGAAACACCAATAAAGATGAGATCAAATCTACTAAATCACCTTTTGCAAATCTAACCGCCAATCCCTTATGCAGTCACTCTTTCGATACATTTTTATAGATATGTAACATTTGAACTCTCACTCTGGATAATCACGGGAACACTGAAACTACATCCAACTTTTTACCATAATTTTGCTCAACCTCATCTCTAAACTTTTCAATTCCCGTGGAGCTGATCAGATACTTCATTTTACTGTATTTGCGATCATCTTTTCTCACGTGTTCTCACTGTGTGACAATAATGGCCTTCACATCATAGAAAATATCATCCTTAGACACGTAACCCAATGATTCTGCAATGCGGGCAAAAATAGACTCCACTCTGTGTGTTCTTCCCATACTTCCACTAACATGAAACAGACAAAAGTATGCAAAAATCCTCATACCTACATAGTTATCAAGTACAACAACAAAAAAATCGTGACAACACTATTCATACCATATATCTATAAAAATACGATAATCTACAACAAAACAAAATAAATAATTAAAGCACTTTTCACATGAATAAGAGCTTTTCGGGTCTTAAGTATAAATAAAAGCTTTTCGGGTCTAGTATATCTTTTTAGTGGTCCAGCACGATGAACCCTAATGATGAGTCCTTAAAAACTATTAGACAATCTAGTCACAATCAAAACCGAAAGAGCCATAAAACTCAAACCTTCATAAATACTTTTTGGAATTGTGTCTTTTTATTAATGCATTCGTGCCACTCTTCATCCAACGGGTAAGAGCAAAAAAAACTACTATCAGAGACCTACCGGAGAAGACAAAAATTCAAACTTCAGCCCTAAAACGAATATGAATTCACAACCCAAAACCCCACAGAGTTCAATTTCTTCGGACGATCTAGTACGTATCGAAGAAGATCAATGCTATATCAATAGGGAAATGAAATCCATACATACAAAGAATATCATAACGTATACATAATCATAATTCATTGACAAAATACAAAGAATAACAAAAATCAATATTGCGGCGATTACGACTATAAATGTGTTGACTAATGAACGTTATTTATAAGTTATTTATAGCAAAAGTGATTAGGATTTTCACCAACTATAACGTGTGGGCTACGACGGCCCATAAAGATTGGCAAACAATTATTAATTAAGTTGAAATCACAAAATCATATAATTGGCAAACCACAAAATTTGGTTTCGATTTCGATTCGATTTAAACCAATATGATCGGTCCGTTTTAAGTGAATTCTTTAAAATAATGACACGTAAGCAAAACGCTATGAAACTCGATGAAGAGCCGACACGTAAGCAAATCACTACCCAAAGAGTTATATAGATTTTTAATGTTTTCATGATAGAAATGGACTAATCCATCTTGTTTTAGTCTAAAATATTTTTCATGTTTTGACGGAACAATCCGCATAAGACCGTAATCATAAAAATATAAACCCTAACTGTTTGATTATTTGTATGATTAAATAATACAAATATTTACTAATTTCTTGTACTGACGCAACAATCCGTAGAAGACCGCAGTCATAAAAACATAAACTTTAACTTGTCCCACATATATGATGGATTAATAAAAGTATTAAATAATTTATTTTATATTTGCAATAATTAATTGTTGATTTTAGTTTGAGAAAAACTGATTTTAATATAATGGACAAATTAGAAAAGTGGTGAAATATATTCAAGTTTTAATCACTTTTAAGTTAATGTTTATTGGCCTTTCCAAAATATTAATTGCAATTAGTTAAAATATTTTCAAAATTAAATGCGATTAAATTTTTTTGATCAGATATTTTATGTAAATTATACACAAATTGAAAAATGCTTTTTAATTTTTTATCATTATTTAAAATTTATTTGGTTATAAGGATAGTAAGAAAAAAATCATTGAACTTGTTTGCTTGGCAACAAGTTTAATCAACATAAGTTGGTTTCCAAAATTACCTTTAATAAAATTATTAAATTGTCTTAAATTCTAATAGCATTCCTTATAAATAAATAACACGTGAACAAAATATTTTATCTAATAATGAATTGTTTTTTAATAGTATAGATTTGGCCGTACTAATCATTTTGAATCTTCTCAACTCAATTTCTTAAGTGGATTCGCATATTCTTTTTCAATTTGGGACATAGGTTTTATTGCAATAAAACGAGCTAATCTGTTAAAACTAAGGTATGTTCTTTTGAGTTAATGTGATTGTGGGCTATTATAGTATATTTTTAAGTGATTTATTATTTTTTTCCGGCAAACAATTTGACTGATTTCAAATCAAGATTATAAAATCAGTATACAAAACTTTAGAACAACAAATATATGTGTTGTATAATAAAATGAGAATGATACATCAAATAAATTTTAAGAATAAAAAAGTGAATTTGATGATGCTTTATGTAGAAAAGCATTATTTCCTAACGGATCATTCAATCCATTAATTTTCTTCTCTATGCTCGATTTTGCTCTGATGCGTATTGTGTGATTGGATAGCATCTACCCCCAAATTGACGGTTTCGTTTTTTGGTCAATAATCTATGCTATACAAGTATGATTATAGTGTTAGTCTTGTTTTCTTATTATCTTGTGTTTAATATTTTCTAGTTTAGTCATTTTTTTTAGTCACCAAAATGAGATCTTTTATAACGAATATAGCCAAATTTGTTTTCTGAATTAAGCAAGTAACAAAAGCTAATTTTGTTGAACGATAATGCCCTAAGGAGAGAAAATTTACTGATGTCATCATCATTTTTTTTATACAATTTGTTTTGTTCTATGCGGAACAAATATTTTTACTATCTATTCGAAAATAAATCTACCATCATTTCAAAAAAAAAATTCTACCATCATTGTTATACGGTACCCATAAAAGAACACGCCGAAACAAAGCCGTAAATCTCGCCGGAGACTCGTTTGCCGTCGCGAAGCCCAAAAAATTGTCGGAAAAGAAAAAGAATTTTCCCGATAAATCTACTATCAATTCAAAAATAAATCTATCATCAATTCATAAACAAATCTACACAAAAATAAAATTCTCATCATTTGAAAAACAAATATGTCACCAGTTGAAAAATAAATCTACCATCAATGAATGGAAAAGTTAAAAATTATTTTTCTCACCAGAAAAGTCCCTATAGTGTGATCGGAATGTCGTTAATGTCACCAAGAAAATTGTTAAAAACTAAAACTTCAACCAAATCCAAAATAGACTTGTTATACCCATTGAAGAACATGCTGAAATAAAGCATGTGGCAGTGAAGTATTATTTCATTAGAGAAGTCATAGAAGAAGGAGAGGTTGAAGTTCTCAAGGTGCACACGTCTAAGAACCATGCAGATATGCTTACGAAAGTCATACCAGTTCTCAAGTTTGAAGCAGCTTTGGATTTTCTGAAGTTGCTCAGGTGAGGATGAAGTATCTTCAAAGCAGAGGTTAAATCCAGATTTAGTTTTCAGGTTTGAGTAAACCGAAGGAATTGAAAAAGAGAAATTTGGTCCTGGGAGTAGAGTGAATTCTCTAGTCGCGATAGAGACTTTACGGAAATACCAAGTGCTTGTGTATAAGTACTATTCATCATCTTCTTCTTTTGGTAGTTCGTCACAATATCGTTAAGAGAAATCTTGAAAATCTTCATTGATGTACATTGCTCTGTGATTGAGTTGTAAATTTCTTCAGCTAGTGGATTGTCGAATTGAGCGACCCCATATGTAGGCTTAATCACACCAATAAAGTTGAATCGGGTTAAAATCTACGTTGTTTTCTTTCTCGCTTATTTGCTTTCAATTCTTTCTTTGATTCAAAACTGATTCGATTGTGTGAGAGTTTGTGAGGTTGTGAGATTGATGTTTGTTCATCATCAAAGGCAAATCGTAACAAAGTGGTATCAGAGCCAGGTTATGATGAAGGCTCGAATCAAAGTCGACATGTTTGACGGTACTAGCGATTTTTCCTTATGGAAGTTTCGCATGATGGCTCACTTTGGGATCTTGGGATTGAAAGATATATTGATATATCACAAGCTGGAGATGGTGATTCCCCTAACCAAAAGCGAGGATAAACTAACTGAATCAGATGATGGAAAAGCATCATCGAAACCATTGACAAAGGTAGTTCATGATTCCGATAAGCTTGAACGGAATGAAATGGCTATGGGATTGATCGTTACAAATGTTGGTAATCAAGTTCTTGAAAGATTAAGAACTGTAAGACTGCATCAGAGATATGGTATATGCTTGATCAATTTTATATGGAAAGTTCTTTGCACGAATTTATCTACAGTTGAAGTTTTATACCTTCGAGATGGTTAAAACTAAGAATGTTGTTGAGAATGTAGATGATTTTTCGAAGATTGCAACAAAGTTGACTATTCTTGATGTGAATAGGTTAGATGAAGTACAAACTATCTTATTCTTGACATCTCTTTTACAAGACTTTGATCAGCTGAAACATAGTCTCAAGTATGGAAGAGACTCACTAACATTAGAGGAAGTGATTTCTGCTGCATGGTCCAAGGAAAGAGAAATTTTAGAGGTTATCAAGTCTGATAGAGGTAGAGTTGCAGCTAGTCTATATGTCAAAGAAAGAAAGAGGTAAATCGGGCAAGTACTATACCAACGGATTTGAGGTTTAACAGTATAAAGATTAAGCGATGAAGATTTAAAAGACTATTTAAACCCAAAACCGAATATGATATAAGTTGAGGGATTGGTAAAATTGAAACCCTAGATTAAACTAAAACAGTTTGGTAGAACAAATGTGAAAGTATTGAAGAGGATAGGTAAAGGAAACACAAATTAGTTTGACAAGAGATGAGAAATCGAGACAGACCGTAGATTTGAGTTTCGAAAGTACAGACAATGGAGATGACGAAGCGAAAACACGAACCCAACTTTAAGTTGAAATAAAAATCGTGGATTGGATGGTAAATGTAACATCTCTATCCCGGGCACCCAAGAGAACCGGAAAACTCGGGCATGTTAGGTCGGCATACTAAACCGTGTGGGTTAAGTCGACCGGTTTGGTCCCTCAGTACATCCTCCACGATTGCCAAACGCCCCAGGTCACAACAAACAATATAAGACATTTCCAATCATCCTAACTTGTACAGAACAAAGGGAAGAAGAGGGGTGAGTAATGAGGATTACTAAGAGAGGATGAGCCTTATGGAAACTCACAGTTCATGAAACAACCGCACCCATTTTTTTTTTTTTTTTTTTATGCAAATAATTATTAAAATCCCATAAATAATAATAATTAAAATAATTCAACAACTCAAGAAAATTCCAATAAAAATGATTAAACCTCACAAATTAATTCCCGGTTCAAGATTAAAAATATGAATAACCATAATCATAAATTATTAAACAAAATCACCAAAATAACGACAAGTCTAGATCACCCCCTCTTCCTCGCCCTGATCCCACGGTCACACTTTTTCTTTTCCTGCATCAATTAACACATAAGAGATGCATAAGTATTTCGATAAATACTTAGTGAGGCAATCCTCCCATCTACAGGCTAATAAATAATTAAAATAATTAATATAAATTATCACGAAAATACCGAATAAATCAAACATCTCATGAAACACTCGATCTAGACCCCCGTAGATCGTAAACGGCCTATAATCACGAAATCACATCAATTATCAAAATTATTTAATTACGCCTATGGTCATGCACTCACCTTATTCCCGCACAGAAAGTTTCACGAGAAAATTCAGCAATTTTCTAGAACTCCCCGGGATGAATAACCTTCTATTAATCCACCTAAAAATAAAAATAATAAAATAATCAAAACTCAAATTTACTTAAATTAAACAATTCCAGCGTCTTCTTCCTCGCGACATCAACTCGCCTTCCTTCCTTCTCACCGCCGACGTCAACACCGCCCTCGCGTCTCTGCAACTACGCAACGGCCACCATAGCATCACCGTCACAGTGCCATCCTCAACACCACGCCCACACACGGACATGGCTTCTTCTTCTCGGTGACTTTGCGCCTTTGGCCTTCCTTCTCCGGAACCTCATCCCGTCAACCACACCGGCACCCCACAACGAGGTCATGCTAGCGACATCCTAATTTGACCCCCACGCCACCGCTGAACACCACCCACAGCGAGCTCGACGTCACCAGTCCTAAACTCCCGATCAACACAACACCCATCCCTACCCGGAAACCCACACAAGGCATGAAGGAAAAGGGGGATCTTACCTCAGTGGCTGTAACCTCGTGGCAATTCGACTCTATAGTCGCACTCCACGCTCGCCGGCTCAGCACCCTTCACTCTCGCCTCGCCGAACTCTCTCTCTCGCCACACTTGAACCTACGCCGCCCTCGCTCTGATCTGAAAGGGCTTCTCTCCTTGCTTGGATCGTGGCTGGAACATGAAGATGAGGACGTGAAGCATGAAGGGTGAGGCGCGGCGTCTAAAACGAGAGAAGCTTAGGGTTTCTCATCAAATTCCGAAGAATTGCAAATCAACCCCCCACTTCACTTCTCCTTTTTAAATCGGTCCCCCCAACTTTTAAATTGATCAAATAAATCCACTAGAAAAATCTGATCACTCCAATTAACCCCTACACTTTATGATTCTCATTTAGCACCCCATAACTCCATTTATATCAAGAAATCCGAAACCCGTTATTTAAACTCAAATAACCATGGAAGAAATTAAACTTCCCGTTTCCTGGGTGTTACAGTTCACCTTCGGACATTACACGAGATACTATTTATGAGAGTCTTATCATAAAACTAGCACAAGCAAATAAGAATCACAACACACACAACCACCTTAATCACCACCACACATCACACACCACACTTGGTCCACGACCATCACGAGCCCTAGGCTCCATAACACATATTGATGTGATACTGAGCAGCATCAACAAAGGAAAGCTTGAACCAGAGCATAGAACCAAGGAGCAGCTTGTAGCCGAGGAAGACTTATTTGCGATAAAGAGAGCTAAGGCTACTAAACTCAAAGAAAGCATTGGAGTATCACTTAAACAACTCCAAGACCAGCACCATTCGAAGACACATCAAACCACAAAGGTTATGATTCAGGCCCAAAGAAATCACTAAATGGGTTTGTGAATCATTTGTGTGCTCTTTTTCCCTTACTTTGGTTTTGTCCCAATGGGTTTTCCAAATCACTAAGGTTTTTAATGAGGCCAAATGATTCACAATGTTACTGGCCCATTTTGTGATCTTCCTCAAGCCCAACAACACTCATATTTTTGACAATGGAAGCTCAAGGGGTCTACTTTCAAATTCAAACTCTGTTTTAATTCTTTTGCTTATTTTCGAGAAGGATTTAATGCTCTTCATGCAAGTCTTGTTGTTTTCTTTTTAATCCCTTTGTATGCTATTATCGAAACCTATCCTGGTTTGGATCATCAAATTGTAATCAAAGAAACTCTTTCTTCTTATCAAAATTGTGTCGAGAATCTCTTGTTTCTTGAGAGTGATTCGTTGCCTTGTGTAGCATCTTCATTGTCTCTCATATATCTCTTATGATAGATTTGTTGCTTAGGCAACATCTTTTTGATTCATCTCTTCAAAATATAAGTCTATTCCCCACAACTTCTGTCTTTATCTCAATCGAACCAGCTTCTTTGTGCAATCCTTGGGAGGATCATATTAAGTGGTATCAGAGCAATACTTAGAAGCTTGGTAATATTTATCCTTTCTCATCTAATCGAATCTTTTCATCATTTTTTTCTTTGCATTTTCGTGTCTGTTCATCTTCCTTTGTGTGTCGAGTCTGTTTTTGTGATTTTCGCACCTAGTAATATGTTTAGGTGTTGTTTTCGTTTAGATCTATCAAAAATCAAAAAAAAAAAAATTTTATTAAGGTTCTTAGTAGTGTTGATCTGCTCTTGTGTATCTTGTCTCTTCAGATTCTGTTTGTGAGTCAAGTTGTTATAGTCTCTAACGATATGTTCTATAGCAGTGTGTCTCTTTGTGTTTCTAGGTCTCTATCATCTTATTGTCTCTTCAGTTCTGTGCGAGTCTATTCTAGAGTCTGGTCGAAATTTTTCCTTGTGACTCTTCATAGTTTGTTGCGTGATTATCTAACTAGGGTTGTCTATATTTTCTATTCTGATTATCTAGAACCCTTGTTGATTTATTTTTTGTGAGGACTTGTTACTGGTTTTTGTGTGCTGTTTTGTTTTTCAGGATGGGTGATGAGCAAGGAGACAACAGCAACAACTGCAACATACTGTTTATGGAATCAATGATGGCTCGGTTAGAGCAGATGCTGAAAACCTAAGGAGAAGAGCTACATCAGAGAATTGATCAGCTACAAGGAGAGCCTAATCCGAGGAGAGTTCAAGACAAAAATGCAAATGGAGGGCGTAACCAGCAAAGACAGCCTAGAAAAGATGATGGTGATGATACTTCTTCGCAAGGCAGTCCAATGCGTGATAGAGGAGTAAGGGAACGTGCTTTTGATCCTCCTTGCTGCTCATGATGATCACATCAATGCCAGATTAGATGCTTCCCTTTAGACCCTCAAGGTTCGAGACTCGCAAACATGACAAATACCAAGTGATAAGAATCCGTTCCCGGGACTCGGCACTCGAAGGCGGTAACGGGGATAATCCTTGACTCACCAATGGATCGCTCCAAAAACGAACAAGGCGGTGATGATTTAGGCCAATGAAATCGTGGTGCACAGGTAATGAAGGGCGAGATTCCACTCGGTGATCTTCACGCTAGAAACTCTTTAGACGCTTCACGGGATTAGATCGATAGATGGGTCGGGACAAAAGACGATGGAATTCTTTTGAGATGACCGGTTTGAACACTCGGATTCCACCAAGTAATTCGGTTTGATAACTTGGAATCCACCAAGAAATCGACAGCTCCTTCCGGAACCAGGACAAGAGAATCCTCTCTCACAAATGCACAAAGCAAGTTTTTAACTCAAATATTTCTTAAGTTTTATTTTACAACTTACGTTACATATAAAAGAGAAAGCAAAGACTTAATCAACTTAGAGTTAATACTTAACTCTAGTTGAGTTACATCAATTAAGCCTAAAATCTAGGAAAAGAAATACAAAGAAATCACACTTGCATATGTTACAATCAAAGAAGATATAAACAAAATCAACTTGCAAAGGTTGGCAGCGTAGTGAACAGTGATCGTGCTACAGTGCACACGTTTTTGAACTGTTCAGAACAGTGTTTGGGCTGCTCTTCTTGGTTGGGCTTGGTCACAAAAACCATTGGAAAAAAACAGGGCTAAGTGCTGGATCACATGTTTGGGCTGCTGGATTGTGATCATGGCAAGAGTTTTTGTATGGATGGTTTTGTGTGCTCTTAAAACCAAGTGAAGTTTTCCTCATGGGCTTTGCATTCTTCAACTCTTGTTTTATTTCTTTGGGCTACGAAATATACTCTTCCTTAGCTTGTATACAAGCCTCCTGGGTGCCACACATAAGTCGGATTGGGACGTAGATGCCCTTATTTGAGTGTCCATTGACCCAAAAACGTAGATGCCCTTATTTGATGGCTTAGAGCCCATGTTTGATGCTGGTGAACCCTTTGGAGACGTCCTCACTGTTGCACCGTTATAGAGCGATTGGTAAGTCGGATTGGGACGCTCTTTATCGTTTTGGAAACTAGACCCAAAGATCTTCAAATCCATATGTGAATCGTTTCCTGAAGATACGTGAGCTAGTAGCGGCGTTCGTTTGAATATCGCCTTCGAATTTGAGCTCTTTTCGTAAACGTTTTCTTCATTTGTTCCACGAGTTTTGATCTCCTTTTGATCAACGACTTGGGACTTGCTCTTCAAGCTTTGGCTTATTTCATTTGGGCCACGAGTTGCTCCCAGTATCATATCACCAAGTTGTAACGATAGGCTTATAATCAATTTACAAGGTTATTAGGGTTCGATGGTTATTAGGTCATATTCGGGTGACGTGTGAAACAAGCAACATATCATAAACCCTAATACAGATCTAAAGACATCCTAACAACAAATCTAAGAGAATATGGTTTTACTAATATATTAAATTGGCAATCAACAGGAAACACTTAGCGAATCATATAGCTTGCTTTGTGGTAGCTATGATTTAAGAAAAGACTTAATCACAAATAGAGAAAACACGTTATGAGAGAAAGAGAGTGGCAACGAGTCCTCACCTTGGTACATATGGAGGAGAAGGAGGAGAGAAAGGGAAATCAACATCGTCGGAGACGGATGGACTTCTTAGAGTTAGAGGTGAGCACAACAGAGATATCATCTCGGCGATGGAGGATTCGCGGCTAGGAGAGAGGAAGGAGGAGAGAGACGCGGCAGAGGAGAGAGAGAGAGAGAGAGAGAGAGAGAGAGAGAGAGAGAGAGAAAGAGAGGAGATAAGTGTTTAGGGTTTTTCTTGTGAGGCGCGAATGAGAGATTAGTTGGTATTCATAATAAATCCTAGACTTGGAGAAATAGGAAAAAAGAGGAATTATTTTCTTCAAAGAAAAAAAAACTAAAAGAAAATGAAGATTTGAGTTTATCTATAATGGAGAATACAATATTTTAGATGCGAACGAATAAAAAAGAAATCTTTGGAAACTGAATATTCCGGAATGATTAATGAATATTCCGGAATGATTAATGAATCAACTTAAAACTGAAATTTGGAAACGGAAACATACAGTTTTTTTGAGAACCGAAAATCGGGATGTAACAGTAAAGGCGGCGGAGAAATAGAAACCGCTAACATAGGAGAAGAACATAAGTCACATAGATAAAAAGTAAAGATGATTGGAGGAGGTGAGCGGCTGAGCGAAGAATGAGGGTCGAAGCAGAGAAGGAGAGAGAAAAGGAAAAGACGGTTGCATAAATTTGTCTTTTTTTAATTGAAGTTTGATCGAAAGGAATATTTGATTTCGAAGTGTATATCGCATGCATTTTCCATTAAGGAAATATCGGAAAATGAAAAAGTGTTTTTGGTACTAGAAAAGGCTAGTTACTACTAGCACTTTTCCCGGGCGCTGTAGCTGCATATTTCTCTCCAAAAACGTGCTATATATCTGTTGTGGCTAGAATTACAACCGTTAATATTTGTAAATAGTAAATAATCGAAGGACTTGGTTTATCTTTAAATAGTAAAAGATTGAATGGTTTTTTATTAATAAACAAGAAGTAGATAATCAAGCAAGGAATGAGTGGATTTGAAGTAAATTTAGATGACAAATATGGGAAAATTATAGTGATCCCAGAGTGAAATATAGTAGGGAATGAACATAAGAATTCATCTCAAAGTGAAAAGTGTTAGTTGCACTCGGAATTTGAGTTACCTACATACCCAATTTAGGATCAAGGTATAACGTAGCTCGTTTGAGTACAATAATACTATTCACAAAAGATGGAGTTTCGCTAAAGGTTCTCTTAGGAAGAAGATAATTTCACTTCTCCTATAGAACCCAAGCTGCATATAGAAAAATATTTAGTATTAGTGTGAAGAAGTCCCCCTCCAATGATGACCTCTCCTCCTTTTATATTGTTCTTGTGCCTTTGAACATGCCTTTGTGTATTGTCTTCTCATCCTTTAATGCTTCATTCTCAGCTATTAATTGGTGAATTAGTCACCAAATTAATGGTGAAATATAACCATTGACCATCTTCAAATATCATTGACCGTAGACCCTTAGACAATTCCAAACTAAATGGATCTTCTTGAGCTTATAGAGATAATTGACTTCCGAAAAGGCAGCCCGGATCCATTATGGGAGATCTTCCACCAACAAAAGCCCCATAGTTCTTCGAGTAAATTGTTTTGCTCAGTGAACTTTATATTTTAAGGTGAGGATCTTCTCCGCTGGTTCAACTTTGCGCCCAAGTTTTGAGTGGTTGCGTCAACCACTTCGTTCTTGAGACCGCGACAAACTCCTAGCTCTGGAAATATCAACAGGATCTTGGTCTTTCCGAGATGAATAAAGATCGTAAAAGAATTCTCAAATCCCTTGATGTTGCGTAATCCCAATGTTGGAACATTGAGATCAGTTTCAATGTTATGATCTTGAAGATTCTTCATAAGTTTTTGAGCTTAAACCAATGGTTTGTGAGCTTAGTCTTCGCCAATATGGTCCGAACTGGAACAATGTCTTCATTTTTGCGAAGTGAGCTTCGTCTTTATTTTTGCGAGTTGATCTCGTCTTTCTTGTGTGAGGTGAACCTCGTCTTTATTTTCACGAGATGATCTCGATAAATGTTGCTCGATCTGAAGCTTATCTTCATTCTTTGCAAGATTGAGCCTCGTCCTTCTTTTTATGAGATGGTCTCATCTTTCGTGCGAGGTGATCCTTGTCTTTATTTTCACGAGATGATCTCGATAAATGTTGCTCGATCTGAAGCTTATCTTCATTCTTTGCAAGATTGAGCCTCGTCCTTCTTTTTATGAGATGGTCTCATCTTTCGTGCGAGGTGATCCTTGTCTTTTTTACCTTTAATTATAGAATTAATTCAAAAATTTGATCTTTGAGATATGATGCAGGGTTTATTTAGCTTAAAGTTTTAAATTTATAAACCCTAGGTCTCTGCAAGTGCACAGAAGTGCGTTATAGAACTCAGGGGTCGAACCACATAGACTTAGTTGTTTATGTACGAATTAGGTAACTAAAAATTAAACTAGAACAAATCGATGGGGGCTTTGTAGCAGTGTCTCACAAAAATAGCAAGCAAAATAAGAAAGCAATTAAAAACGACGGATGTACACAATTAAACGAAAGTTGGGCTTTAGGGAATTCGCAGGGATTCATGGATCGATTTAACAGGTTAAAACAATGATAAGGGTATCGGCTACGATAGTTCTAGAACTTAAACACGAAGATGTATTAGATCTACTTTCGCAGCACTTAATACCTAAATCTAAACAACTTAATTACTCAGCTTTTGTTGGTAATCATACAACTAGATCAGCGGTAATAGCAAGTTCAATTGGCGTTCACAAAGCTCTATAACTATGCTTTTGTATGTTATTGCGTAATTACTCGTTTACACTAGTTCATGTTAATAAATTCAGCACTTTCATGGTTTTATCTTCCTAGGATCAGCTTCTAAGTGGCCAGCAAAGAATCATGCAATAAGAACAAGTATATTACGAAGAACTCCTAAAAGTATTTAATCCCTTAATCGAAAATGTATCAAATTAAACCATGAATTCCCTCTGAAAACCCATCAAATCCCAACTAGAAAACTACTCATACATAGTTATGCAACTCATTATCATGGTCAATAAGAATTGCAGTAACTTAGTCGAACAAATAAAACAACGAAAAACAGAATGAACGAATAACAAAGAAGAAGGGGAAATCAGCGGCTATGGTGGCTATGTGTGGTGTCTCCTCCTTCATATCATCCTTGCTTTCTGCCCTAAACAACGTATTTATATGGTTTTTTCTCTCTCTTGAGGCGTATTACGGCTTTTCTTGAGTAAGCAAGTGACGGGTTTGAATTGGGCCTGCGAATGGGCCTGATTCAGGACGAATTGAAGCTGGCCGCGACTTGGTAAAGGCTGGCCGTGGGCGCGACACTTCCTTGCGCGGTGGGAGCTCATTTATGCTCTTGCTTCATTTCCGAGACAACTGGACATGACTTCAGTAATCTTCATGGTTCTTGAGATTGAACCGTTGGATAGTCTTCAAATCACATGGACGTGAAAGGTGGTTGATCACTCTATCTTGTGTCTAAAATTTAGCTTGATCAAATGGTGGGAAGATCTTCACTAGATGTCAAACTTCTGACAGTCCAAATCTGTCCAAAAACGGATTTTTGCTCCACTTTGTGCTTCTTTAGCCAGAATTACCTGAAAAGGCTTTTAAAACTCCAAAACACTGAAATCACTTGAAAACCATTATAAACCGAGTTAAAACACATGCAAAATATCTTGAAATAATATCCAAACATGTGTAAAACGGTTTATATCTAGATAATAGATGTAGGATCTATTCCCCTTGGAGTTAGAATTTTAGACCTTCACACTTCTTTCACCGTAATGTGAGGGTTTGAACATTCCGTTTTCCTTAGAGGTTTTTGTTTTTAGGGATTCTCTTTTTCACTATAGTGTGAAGATTCGTCTTGATAATGTTTTAGTACTCTCGTTCTTTTCATTTTAGTGTGAAGACTCGAGTAACTAATGATGTTTTGAGTACCCTCGTACTTTTCAACGTAGTGTGAAGATTCAAGTACATTTCTTTCCCTTTTACCGTAGTATGAGAGTTTTGATCGTAACTAGTTCATTTTCCCTTTTACCGTAGCATGAGGGCTTAACTTGTTTTGAGAGATGATCTCGTTCCTTTTACCGTAGTATGAGGATTCGGTCGTGATGAGTTCCTTTTTCCCTTTTACCGTAGCATGAGGGTTTGACTCGTTTTGAGAGATGATCTTGTTGCTTTTACCGTAGTATGAGGATTCGATCATCTATTACATCGTGTTTTTGTTTTAACGTAGTATGAGAATACAATTTTGGATGGAGATTGTTTTATTTAGGGACTCTCATTCTTTTCACCGTAGTGTGAAGATTCGAGTTCCTAATAATGCTTTTAGTACTCTTGTTCTTTTCACTGTAGTGTGAAGATTCGAGTAGTTAATAGCATTTAAGTTTCCTTTCACCGTAGTGTGAGGTTTAGATACTTAGTGGTTCGAGCATTCATGTTTCTTTTTCACGGTGGCTTGAGGTTTTGAATACTCGTAACCCTTATATAAATATTTTCCTTTCATAGTGTTGTGAGAATTTTTTCATTTGCAAGTTAGTGTCGGCCAAATATGGCTTGAACTAGAGCTTGGACTTAGATTTGTCAGCTAGTCAGCCAAGAATGATCCGAACTAGAGCTCGTCTTTAAGTGTTTGAGTTGGTCTCGTCTTTTAATTCTAGAATTAATTCGCAAATCAATTCTAAAATTTGATCATAGCCACAAATTCATGAACTGAATCACAAATTAATGTTGAGATCTCAGCTGCTCAGACTTGACCTTTTGAACTCTTTCCACGACTCGAACTAAGCTCGTTTTTTAGATATTCCACTTCAAAATGAGAAGAAGGGACATGAGCCCTTTTAGTCATGACGAAGTCGAGGTTGTATTAACTTCATTACATTGTCTTTATTTATACTAGTAATTTTCCCCATTGTTTCCAATGTGGGACAAAAACACATGCACTTCATTTAATTAGCCAACACTTTGTTAGGCTATTTCTCATTCACTTTCCAAATAATTATTTACCCATTTGGCTTTATAATTTTGGTCCAACATAATCTTGTAAAACAAAGATAATGTTTTGAGAACTGCACCAAAAAAAAATAGTAAGAGCATGAAAAAATAGAAAAACAGATCATGATCACACAAATAATATGTGGAGACCTAAACAGATCATGATGTTTGGCCATTCTATTATATGCCGCATGTGCAACTTCGGAGTGTTAGGTTTGACGTAATATGTCCATGTTTCGCGAAGTGATTATGTTACTTTTCTTATGAGTATTGTCATACTAATGGATCTTGACTATAATCAAATTATAGGGTTTAGATTTTCCCATAATGATATTTTAACATCGTCGAGTTCATACTCAACCGTTAGTATTTCCTCATGCGGGGTGGCCAACAAAGGTTGTTCATTCGGTGATATAATACTCGGTGGTGAGCTTATAATTTGCACCACAAGCTGGCAGTTGCTTTCTAGTGGTCGAAGGATGGTCAAAGGTGGAAGATCTAACACGCTGGTGGTCGCTCTCTCGTGTGAGATCAATTTGAATGGAGTGTTGGTGAAGTGAGGTGCACCACAGAGTTATGATTGATCTCTGATACAACACAAAATTTCAATCTTGTGTGAATCCACACACAAACAAGGTCGAGAATCGCTCTCCGATAAACACTAAGAAAACGTGCGGCTCTTTATTGATATGTTAAAACGTGAACGATACAAAGCTGCATGGGAACCTTATATACTGGTTAGTCAGCTAGACCTATTAGGTCAAAAGAAAAATGCAAAACACAACAAAGCAAAACGAAAAAACGAAAACAAAGAAAAACACAAAGCACATCTTGTAACTTTAAACAAATATGGAAACTATGGCCGCTAAAACTAAAAGACTTAAATTACTGATTTGATGTCATTTTGAGCTGCTCCTTAGCCATTGTGGAGGCTTCTTTCACCTGCAAGGATAGTATATAATGTGCAAATCTTACCTTGGTGCATGAGAGGTCGAAATGATTCATTTGGGGTCGCCTTTGGCCTTGGGATGTTCTTGACTTGAATCTTGCTAGAGAATTCTTCTTGAGTGTCTTCCAAGTCAGTATGATCTTCATTCCTCCGGCCTATGTTCCATCTTCTTGATACTTTTGGTCTCTCTCAGGTCGATAGCTTGATCTTGAAGCAGCTTGAGATTCCTCCGATCCATTCTATGTTTCTTGGGTTCCTTGACCTGCCAAGAGAATACTCATACATTGGGTTCATTAACTGATGTTTGGTCCAAGCTCAATTAGTTGAATCATGTCACTAGATCATCCTCGACTACGGTTAAGTCTCCGGATGGCGTGATATGGGCTAACTCAGGATCTACGTGTTCAATTTGAAATATGCTTCGACCATCAGCCTTAAAATGCCCACTTGGTCGATGAAACATGCTTCCCACAGTGCTGATTCGGTCAGTGTACTCTTCTTGGCTCAAGTTGACTCCGGAAGTGAATTTGGAGTACTTGGCTGAATCTACATGTCCAAAGTGTGATTGGTCTTGTCCATGAGCTTTGGAAGGGTTGATTTGTCGATGAATATGGTTTCCCTCAGTGGAGATTCGATCGGAATGAGTTTCCTTCAGTTATAGCTTTTGATTCGACCCGTTGTTGCCGGTACGGCTGGTTTCTTGGTTTGGCTCGGGTAAAGGAAATTATATTGGTTACATATAACTGATGAGTGCTTGTTCGATGAATTGAACCTCTTCCTTAGTTGTTTGATCCTTGAGCGTGTCATGGGTGAATCTCGGACCGTTGGGACTTGGGCCGGATCGTCGGTTGGGTCGATGTCTGCATCACTCGGTCACCCGAGTTTTTGAGCTTTCCATGAAAAACATGTTTTTGTTTTATCGTATAGCTATCACTTTTATGCTCGTAGAGCTTCGACCATTGCCCAACTCGATCAATGGAAGCAACTGAGACTCAAACTATCATTCGAGTTCTTTCCCAGTTTTTAGAATAATCTGAGGTTGATCCTCGAAAAGCAATGAATCATTTGATCGTATGCGCCTTTTTCCGATTAACATAATGTTGTTAAAAAGGTGGCCATCCTATAATCTGTCATGTGGACCTTTTAACGGGTCTCCGAAACTCGGTGATTATATGTTGACAAACCTTTTGTTCAACGAACTCTTGTGCTTGTAACCAAAGGTCAGATGCACATTCTACCGATACTCATTTTTCAAGGTTCTGAAGTATTTACTTCACAATGACGGTGTCATCAAAGATAACATCTTGCCACTCTGAGTTTTGTTTAGTGGACTTATAGACAAATAATTATATCTTTTTGTAAGGAAATTTGATTTAAAGATATTCAAGACAAATATTTTTTGAAATTTTTTTCAAATATTTGATGGAATAAAAATATGACTGGAAAAGAATTTGGTAATTACTTACTTGTTTAGTTGAATCTCTGAAGTTGATCTGGTGAGTAAGAGTTTATGTCTCTTTTTTTGTATTTAATTTTGGATGACTTCTTTCCGAGAAAATTTACTCTTTTTTTTTTTGAAAGAATGTAAAATTTATTCAACAAAAAAAACATCGTTTTTACATCTAGTGTTACATCGAGCATAAATTTAGAAGGAGGGGATAGAGATTTGAATTATGTTCTTGTTGCAAACCAGATTTGCAAACTATCGTCGTATTTCCAGTGTCCTTGTGCTTGAATCGATAATAGCCTGTTACGCACTTGTTTGTCGATTATCTTGATGAGGTTCTGAGCGGGCAATGGTGTTTCTCGATGCTTCATGTTGTTCCGTTCCTTCCAAATACTATAGATAGTACGTTGGAAAACATACCTTGCGATAAACCATTTAGTCCCCCCCATACGTTTGTCTTTCATCGCATTGAGGAGAGTATCCCAATCTGCCGAGAAACGTGATTCAAGAAGGCCTCTACTTAACTTCGTCCACACTGTCTTCGCATAATGACAAGAGAAGAATAGGTGGGACTTGGTTTCCTTCGGCTCATTGCATAGCATACAGCTGACATTTACTCCCACATTCCAGCTTATCATCCGATCCCAGTGGCTAGACAATTGTGCATTGCTAACCAAGTTAAGAAAGCAAATTTTGGTGTCGAGTGAGAGAACCAGACCACCTTGTGCCAATCCACCTGAATATGAGACTGCGTATAACCAGCCATGTTTTCTTTGCATTAAAATTTGGAGTGAACTTATCTTGGTCTGATTTCCAAAGAGCTGCATCCTCTTTTAACATTGAACTTATCCTTTTTTCCACATTCAGATTTTCTTCAATTGATTTCAAAATTTCATTACGATGATGACGTCTTCTTCGCTGGTTCCATGTGAACTCCACCGTTGCGGTCAGTGGTATGCCCATGTCTATAACTCCTCTCATTCACGTTTTATCTAGAAGACAGCCCAGGCTTGGCCATCTATCGTACGAGAACGATGTTGATTTGCCGTTTCCTATTTTTTTCTTGAAGAACTCTTTTGCAAGATCTCTATACTTCAGCACCTTTTTCCCACATCCAAGAACCAAGACTTGGGCTAGATTTTATCAACCATAAACCCTCCTTTTTTAACACATTTTGTCGAATCCATTGAACCCATAGCGACGATGGAGAGGATAGGATTCTCCATATCAGTTTGAGGCAGTAAACAACATTATACTCTTTAAGTGGTCTTAATCCCAATTCTCCTTCATCTGTACGCTTGCTTACAATGTCCCAAGCAATTTTTGCTTTCCGTGGGTTCAGTTCTGGTCCGGACCATAAAAACGCCGAGTATAGTTTTTTCATTTCTCGAATACATTCGCTTGGTAGGCGAAATGCAGATAGCCAAAAATTAGATAAACTCATGAGGACAGAGCTAATCAACTGCAGTCGACATGCAAAAGAAAAGAAACGAGCAGTCCAAGTGCCTATTTGTTTCCTTATTTTCTCCAACAATGGTAAATAGTCCCTCGGCGACATTCTCTTCGTTAATAGGGGTAACCCTAAATAACGCACCGGCAACTGACCTGGTTGGAAAGGGAATCGTGCTTCCATATCTTGTCGCACATTGTCTCTAATTCCAACAAGAAACATTGTTGATTTCTGCATACTTATTTTTAACCCCGAGATTTTTGCGAATTCATCAAAAACGGTAATGATACCTTCAATTAAACGAGCTTTTCCATCAGTTAGGACCATTAGATCATCAGCGAAAGTCAGGTGCGTAAGACCATGATTTTTGCAATGAGGATGATATCCGATGTTTCTCACACTTGCCGCCTGGTCCAAGAGCTTTGAGAGAACATCCATGCATATTACAAAGAGGTATGGGGACAAAGACCAACCCTGACGGAGGCCCCTTCACTTTGAAAAAACCCATCAAGTTCACCGTTCACTTGTACCGAGAAAGACGTTGTTGTCACGCACAGAGCAATCCAATGAATAAATTTTGTTGGAAAGTTCAAGCCTTAAGTGTGTTGATCAGGAATGACCATAGAACAGAGTCAAAAGCCTTGGAGATATCGATTTTGATTGCACACCTAGTTGAGATCCCGTCCCTATGGTAGTCTCACACCAGCTCTATTGCTAGTAAAACAAAAGCCTATCCGAAACAAAAGCAGACTGATTCGCTGAGATGAACTTAGGCAGAATTCCCTTCAATCGGTTTGCAATACGCTTAGAGATAATTTTGTAGATTACATTGGAGCATGAAATGGGACGATAATCTTTCATCTCTATTGCTCCTGTCATTTTCGGAATGAGTGCTAGGATCGTCGAGTTGATGCCTTTTGGTAAGAAACCCTTTTCGAAGAAAGACTGAATAGCGATTGTAAATTCCTTGCCAATGATGTGCCATGCCGCTTTGTAGAATTCGGAAGTGTATCCATCTGGTCCTGGGGACTTATCATTTGGCATTGCAAAGAGCACTTGTCTAATTTCCTCATCCGAGACCGGTTTTGTGAGCGCGCAAGTGTCAACTTCTGATATTCGGAAAGATAAAATATTTTGAAGTCTCTCCACCGAAATACCATTGTAGTCTTCTGGTTTATGCTGTAAGAAGTCTCTGAAAAACTGCTCCGCCTCCGTCTTGATCTCATCATTTTGATAGATCACTCTACCATCCCTACACTTAATCTCTTGAATCGTGTTTTTTTATTCTCTTGTGGCCACCGCTCTATGAAACGTTTCGTTGTTCCCATCACCCACTTTTAACCAATGCATTTTAGATCTCTGCTTAAGGAACTTCTCCTCCAAACCCGACACCAATTCCCATCTCTGATATGCTAAGTTCTCTTCATCCATAGCCTCTGTAGAGGGAGTAGATAAATTATGTTCATGTTTTTCACAGAAGTTTACATAAGCCTCTTTTGCTCTCTTGGTTAAATTTCCCAATTTCTCTTTCGCCAGGGTCCTAATGTGAGGTTTCAAAGACTTGAGTTTCTTTGAAAACCTGAATAAGGATGAAGTTGATAAATATATCGGCGTAGTTTCACTCCAAAAATTTCTCACCATCGACTCTAACTCTGCCATCTCAGTCACCGCATTAACAAATTTAAATGGCTTCTTCTTCCATTCTACCTCCGGCTCCAAATTGATCCTACAACAAAGATGGTATGAGCAGCCACCTTCTTCGAAGACATTATAAGATTGGGGAAAGACTCGCTGCCATACCTCATTCACAATCACTCGGTCTAGCTTTTTTGATATCAATCCATCTTCCCTTTTGTTACACCAAGTGAACAAAGGTCCTTGGTAGGCCATATCTACTAGTGAATCGTAGCACACCACTTCTTGAAAATCTCTCATTCCTACTGTGATTTGAGTATTATCTGAGCTTGAGTGTTCCTCCATGTCAAGAGTTTCATTGAAATCCCCTTGAATGGATCCACGGCTTATTTCTGATTATTGGTGATTCTGAAGATCACTCCATAACTCCTTCTGCTCCTCACTGAAATTTGAAGCATATATAAAAGAGCAAAAGAACTCCTCATCTCTACCTTCCAATTTAACCGAACATGGTACTAGCTGACCACTCTTGAAAAACGGAGTGACCCGAACGTTATTCTTCCAAACCACCCAGATTCTTCCACATTGATTGAATTCGTAATTGGTTAAAACCGACCAGTCCGTAAGTAGACCAAACCCCTTCTTCTTCGTCTTTTTTAGTCTCATTTTCCTTGTTATGATCAGCTATCTCTTGGAGTTCTTCTGAAACTTCCGAGATCTCCCCATGGGGTAAACAAATCTCTGTTTCTTTTACTGCTTCTGTTTGGTCACCGGAAACCTCCTCGCAAATAGCTTTGTTTTTGTTGGTATGTTCGCATGGGACAGTTCCCCACTTCATCTCTGCAGTTTTCTTGATTACTTCTTCTGACTGGCCATGTTCCAGAGTTCTGTTTTTGACTTATTTCTCGACATTTTCATCTCCTTTCATGTTATGTTTCTCCTTTGACTGTAGTATTATCCTCTTGCCTCCTCCTTTCGAGATACATGCTGTTTCCACATGACCCCATTTTGAGCAAGTAAAGCACCTAGCTGGCAGCCATGGATAAATGAATTCCACGATCGAGTCAACCCCCTTCTTCGATTTGTAGTGGTAGGTCTTCGGGAGCTCCTTTGACATATTTTCCTCCACAAAGACTTTAGCCTCCTCAAAATTGGTGTATAGCTCCGTATCATGATGCAAGCGAACTGGTTTACCCACTACACTTGCTATGAAGCCTAGGCCTTCCCAAGAGAACAACCTGTGTGGAACGTTTTTTTAGAGTAATCCATATCGGGATTACCTTGATTTCAGGTTCTTCTCCTTCGTCTTCTGATGCTGTTGCCCACTTTGATGTGATCATTGGGACGTCAGCAATGTTCCACACCCCCCTTCGAAGAACCCTTGCTCGAGTAGCTGCATCCTTTATTCTGAACTTCACGGTAGTAGAGTTTACTACAAATACGTCAATTTGAATATATTTGTTTCCAGGAGACCAAATCTTATTAACAATAACATGAACTTTTGCGACGTGTGGAGCTACATATATGAATTTTTCCTTCCAAGAGATCGTCCCATAATGGGAAAGAATTCTGGATGACTTCGTCCGACACTTCCACCATGGCAGCTCCATCAACAATGTCGACTTTGACTACATGATTTGAGAGTGTTGGTTTGTTGTTGACGATATTTGCATACGATGCTTTCTTATATGTCTAAAGTACCATAATCCTTTGGTCCTCCATTTCCCGCGACGGCGGTGTCCCAGTTGCCGGCGATGTCAATGAATCCAAAGATTCTTTGCCAGCTACAGAGTCTTGACTATCCGTGGCGCCTTCAAAATCACCCCCCTTCAACATAGATATCTTCTCTGACAAAGGAGCCCTCTGCTCTGGCCTCGCCATGGGTCACTTTGCCTGAGATCATGTGAAAATTTTCCTCCAGTTACTGTAGCTTTTAGTTCGCACTACCAATCACCCTTTTCCTTAAATTTTTCGAAAATTAACTCCTTCGATGCTTGATCTTTAGAATAGGCCAAGATTTTTCTGGACCCGGCCTCAATTTGTTCATGAGCGAGGTTAAAAATAGTATTTCTTAGAGAAGCTAATCCCTCTTTGAATCGAAGGATTTAACCATTTTCTCTTCGTTCGAGATCATGAAATATTTTTTAACTCATCTTGGTTTAGTTCACATGCTTGTGAGAACCAGCTAAACCGATAGTATAAATCACAAACCATTTCACTTTGGTTTCGTCACCAGTCATCATCTAGGAAGTGACAAAAAATTTCTTCCTCTTCCTTATAGCGAGGTATCCAACAATCTTTTGAGAGATCTAATTTTCTTTCGTCTCCGTCGATACTTGGTTTCTACCAACAAGGTGATCACATGAGCATAAGCTTTCGTAATAAGCTTAATTGAGCTTGTTTCTTTCATCTTTCGTCGTTATTTCGATAACTCGCTTATCGGAGTAAAGATCTTATCACTGCTACCAGAATGGTCAACCATTGACTTTTTCTTTCCTTGTATGGTCGCTGATTCTAGAGATTTTCTCTTTCAAGGCATAGTGTAGCACATTAATCCGGATTTCCATTTTAGCCAACACTTAGCTAAAATTTTAGCGGGATTATTTTTAACAATTTTATAACTTTTTCGCGTTTGGTTCGGATAGACAAGTCATTTAACGAGCATAAGTAGATTAAAGCAGAAACTTGAATTAAATCAAACGAGGTTCTAGTACAAAATGTGAGTTCGCTAATAAGCTATTACATTTATACTAGACCGAACTACCCAACGAAAACATCCATCCAATTCCTGCCAAAGTCCCGCGATCTGATTAGACTTCACGATTGCCATCACGGCTAAACTCAGATCGAACCACATTCAAACGACAACACGAGATCACAAGAACAAGTTTTGAGGACAAAACTTTCTCAAGAAGGAGGGTATGATGCGGGCATCGAATCAGCATATCCACATGAAGATGAAGTGATGTCAACACTTGTGGAGACTCAAGAAAATCACCCTAATGCAAGCCTAATCAAGGAGATCTCTCCACCATATCCTATTCTACCGGAGAAACCATTTTAGCCCAAAACTGAAGTCTACAGCCCATGGATGTTGCGGCCCACTTATGAATCATCATTTCCTGTAATATTGAGTCTTTCATGGGCCCAAAACATTGGAGCTCCGAACCAGATCAACCCGAAACCACCCGATGCCATCAAATCAGCCAGCGGTCTATTTTGGGTCTAAAGAAGGAAAGAGAACCACCCAACCAACTTGGATCTTTAAACATGGATATCTCAGACTTTCCTAATGAAGAAGAAGCTCACAATGTGTCCCTGGTTAAAATATCAAGAGGAAGCAAAGAAATAACTACATTAAACAAACTTCCCTTATTCGGTTTAGTCAATTTTCCATCATCAATCAAGGTTGATTGTTTGCTGGAAATAGTTGACCCTCCTTTCATTCCAAAAGATGCACCTAGACATTCCCAATGCTCTTAAGACTACAAAAAGCTTCAGTCAACAAGGATCACGTCTTTCATTAAAGCCTAAAGGCTAAATCGGTGGCAAAAAGAGCGTAATTTGATTTTTGCTAATTCATATCTTGTATTTAATTTTCTTTGACCATTAGATGCATGTACATGAGCCTATATAAGCTCAATTTAAATTCATTTTGTAACTCACATTTGAATCAAGAATTTATAAAGTATTTCATTTTTCTTTCAAAGTGTGTTCTTTGGAGAATTGTCTCGTTCTTTAGAATAATAGTGTGCGATTAACTTTATTCTCTAGAAATCTCGGATTAAGTTATTTGTAAAATTCAAATAGTTTGTTTGATCAATGATTGAGAGAGTCAATAACCCACAGATTGAGAGAGTCAATCAAACCACCACCTTCCATCTCGACATCACGCCCACTTCCGCAACAAGCTTGATAGCTTTTTGATCACCGAGAGATCGATAAGACAAGGTGGATTCCGAGTCTTATATCAAAGGGAGTAGTCGGGAAACGCGGAATGGCTAATTAGATCATGTGGTAATTGTGCGGTCCGAGAGTTGAGATCAAATAGAAAAATAGATTGAGAGTCAAGTAATCAGACTTATTTGATGATCAAGAGACTTCTCGGAAGTACTTAAGACTGCAATGATTGGTTGATGTCGGTGAGTAAGATCGAGTCAAGGATAGTGACCGCGATAAGAGGAAGGGGTATCAAAACTTAAGCGGGATTGTGGGTTGTGAGCTGGTGGGAGTTTCAGGCTAGTTATGATGGCGTCTTTGGGAACCATGTGGGTTTGCCAAAGCATTTCTGTGTTATCTTGATGATTGATCCATTTTACTTGGGAGTCGGAATCGAGTAAGTCGCTTGGGAGCAGCGGTGCTCGCGTAGGCTTGTCTGGTTGCAGGCTGCCTGGTAACTATAGGTAATCATGCTTGACAGGTTTCTGTGATATTGTTCTTGGAAACTCAAGGAGTTTGTTAAGACGATTCTGTTAGGCCGATATGAACTGCCCATCGCAATAACTACAATACACTATAAGTGGTCGGTACAAGTCTGTCATCGCGTCATTGGGAACTTGGTGTGTTCGTTAAGGCGTGTCCGTTATATCGTATGTGGGAACTCCGAGAGTTTGTCAAGACGTGTCTATTGTATCATCTCTAGGAACTTCGAGAGTTCGCCAAGACGTGTCTGTTGTATCGTCTGTGGGAAATTTCGAGAGTTCAACAAGACGTGTCTGTTGTATTGTCTGTGGGGACCGGTGAGAGTTTGCCAAGACGTGTCTGTTGTATCGTCTGTGGGGACTTTGGGTGTTCACCAAGGTGTGTATGTTGTACGGTTTGTGGGAACCTGTGAGAATTCACCAAGGTGTTTCGGTGAAAGCATATGTGGGGATTGGTGAGTTTGCCAAGATGTGACGGTGAGAATGTATGAGCTCGAGAATTATTCGGAAATGTCTGAGGGGATCGGTAATGATCCGGAAACGTTTGTATGGATAAGTAGTGATTCATGAATACCTGTAAGGATCATGAGGGATCCAAGGAACATTTGTAAGGGTCATGAGGGATCTGGGGAACATCTGTAAGGGTCATGAGACTGTAAGGATCGGGAGAGATCCGGGAACTGTTGTAAGGATGGGTGGGGATCCTGAAAATGTCTGTGAGGTCGTTAATTATCGAAGAATGGTTCGAGGATCTAGAGATGATACGAGGAAAAATCTGGTAAGATCAAGTGTGATCCATGGATAGCTACGGTAAGGATCAGGTGGGACCCGTAAGAACCAATGATCTTTGTCTACTTGATCATGGTAGTAAGTTCTGAGCTAATGGTAGTTGGGGCGGAAAAGAGACGAGGCGCCTATGAACTAGGAAGGGTTCACTAGGGCAAGTCTATGGGCCAAGGTGGACTAACTAAATACATGAATTACTACATCGAATGAGTGGAAAAGATCGGTGTTGATTCTGGAAATCACACAAGGGGAAAAACAGTAAACTCAATGGATCGAATCTCGTCTTATTGATTAAACTCAGTTGAGCTACAAGATTGTTATATTGTAAAAAGAACTTCAGAACTAAGAAGATAAAAGCTGAGGTCGCTGCTCTTAAATCTCCTTAGGAATCGTAGATGATTGTGGATGGATTGACTAGTGGCGAGGGCTTCCTTATTTATAAGGTTCTAAGTCGGTCTAAACGGGATTTCCTTTTCCTAGTTCCATCAGGATAAATAAATCTTCATTTTCTCCCAACGAAATCGGGAAAGATTCCGCAATTCTCGGAGGTCGGCATGTTCGGCAGCAAGTTGGGCTTTAAACCGTTGGATGCGACCATGGGCCTCTTCTGCTTAGTTCGAATCAATTGGACCGGTCTCGGTTCAAACTGGCTAAACCGGGAGTGCTAAACTCACCTCCAACAATAAGTCCCCCCCCCCCCAAGTTTAGGGTAGAAGTACTTTGAGTTCGGCGAAGTTCATGAAGAATTTTTAGTCCGGTGGAATTGAGATCGGATGTTCGACTTCGGTGATGTAACTGATTTTGGCGTTGTTCCTGCAAAAATGACTAAAGACCCAAGATTGAACTCGGCTTTTGATCATGCAAATGATAGATTGAGTTTGAGGCTGAGCTCAGCGTTGTTAGTTAGGTGCGAGGTTGGACTCGGCTTATCCTGCGAGCGAAGTTTAAGCTCGGTCTTGATAGTTTGTGCGAGACTGCGAGGTCGGCGAGGTTGATAATTCCTTGAGCTCGACAAATATTGAGCTCGGCGAGTCTTTGATGAGAAGACATGCCGCTTAAGTTTCTATAAATATTGCGGAAATCGAGGGATTTTGTCATGATTGTTTCTCTCTCCAAATATCCCCCTCGACTCTTCCGAATCTTTCACTTCTTTCTTCATAAAAAGGTAAAACTCTTTCTTCCTCTCTTTAGTTTTTGCTTTTTCTCTCTAGGGTTTCTGTTTATTTTTTTTATCGAATCCGACGATATTCACGGTTTGATTTCCCCGATTTGCTCAAAGATTTTTGGGTTTTCGTGTTGCTTTTTATTTGTTCTTCGTGATTTCATCTTTGCGACTTCCTTTGCCTTTTGCGATCTCTTCTTCTGTTATTCGCGACTCTTCATTCCCTTTTTCGGAGTTCCTTCTTCTGTTCTTCGTCAGTCTCCTGCGATTCTCGGTGTTGAATGCATCGATCTGGAGACAACTCGCCGAACGACTCTGTTAATAACTACGAAAATAGATCTGAAAACCCTCCTCTTGTTTGGTGTTTGCTATTCAACTCGGTGAGTTCTCATTTCTTTAAAGTAACCTCATATTCCCTATAAGAATTCGAAAAACAGGATTTTATCTAGTAAACGGACCAATTCAGATTCAAAAAGGGAATAAATGGCCAAAATGTTAAGAACGAAACCGTTATTGAGTAAGACAGACAAGATGGAGTATTGAGACTATAAATAGGAACTAGAGCCTACTAAAGGTGGAAGGAGAGGGCCTATCTTACTTGTTTTCTCATTTCTTTAAAGAAACCTCAAATTCCCTACGAGAATTAAAAAAAAAAAACGGGATTTCGTCTATTAAACGGTCCAATTCAGCCCCAAAACGGCAATATATGGCCAAAATGTTAAGAACGGACCGCTATTGAGTAGGACAGACAAGATGGAGTGTTGAGACTAAAAATAGGAACTAGAGCCTCCTAAAGGTGGAAGGAGTGGCATATGTTACTTGTTACCTCATTTGTTTAAAGAAACCTCAAATTCCCTATAGGAATTCGAATCACGGGATTTCATCTAGTAAACGGTCCAATTAAGACCCACAACGGCAATATAAGTCCCAAATGCTAAGTACGGATCGTTATTGATTAAGAAACACAAGATGGGGTGTTGAGACTAGAAATAGGAACTTGAGCCTCCTAAAGGTGGAAGGAGAGGCATATGTTACTTGTTTTCTCATTTCTTTAAAAAAACCCCAAATTCCCTATGAGAATTCAAAAACGAGATTTCGTTTAGTAAAAAGTCTAATTCACATCCAAAACGGCAATATATTGCCCTAACGCTAAGAACGGACCGTTATTGATTAAGGCACACAAGATGGAGTGTTGAGACTAGAAACAGGAACTAGAGCCTCCTAAAGATGGAAGGAGAGGCATATGTTACTTGTTTTCTCATTTCTTTAAAGTAACCTCATATTCCCTATGAGAATTCGAAAAATGGGATTTCGTCAAGGTAACGGTCCAATTCTGATTCAAAATGGGAATATATGGCCAAAATGCTAAGAGCGAACCGTTTTTGAGTAAGACAGGCAAGATGGAGTACTGAGACTAGAAATAGGAACCTAGAGCCTCCTAAAGGTGGAAGGAGAGGCATATCTTACTTGTTTTCTCATTTCTTTAAAGAAACCTCTAATTCCCTATGAGAATTAAAAAAAGGAATTTCGTCTAGTAACCGGACCAATTCAGACCGAAAACGGGAATATATGGCCAAAATGCTAAGAACGGACCGCTATTGAGTAGGACTTACAAGATGGAGTGTTGAGACTAGAAATAGGAACTAGAGCCTCCTAAAGGGGGAAGGGGTGGCATATGTTACTTGTTTCCTCATTTTTTTAAAGAAACCTTAAATTCCCTATGAGAATTCGAAAAATGGGATTTCATCTAGTAAACGGTACAATTTAGACCCAAAAACGGCAATATAATGTAGGAATTTAGGATTATGATTTATGAAGAACAAGAAAGAAAAAATCGATTTTAGGGAGAGACTTATGATAATCACAAATGTTTTTCACTTCTTATTTTCTTCTTTGTGTTACATCACATATATATGCTAAGAGCAAACTAACTCTAGTTAAGTATTTAACTAACTCTAGTTGAGTTACTAACTCAAGTTGCAACACAAGTTGCCACACAAGTTGCCATACAAATATCTAACTAGTTGATAAACAAAGAAAACAAGTTGGACAAGTTGCAACACAAGGAAAGACACAACTTGTAAATTGTGGGCGGAATGAACAGTGCACGTCTTGCTACAGTACACATGGAGCTAAAGTGCACGTTTTGCCAGACTTCACAATTAACAAGCCAGACTTCATAATTAACAAGCCAGACTTCACTTCATTTCAACACTCCCCCTCAAGATTGGCTGGTGGAGATCCAATAAGCCCATCTTGCCATGAAGTTCATCACATACTTTTGAAGTTGTCGCCTTTGTGAATACATCTGCAAGCTGGTCAGAACTCTTCACATAGGTTGGAGAAATTATACCTGCTTGAACCTTCTCCCGAATGTAGTGACAATCTACTTCGATGTGTTTGGTCCGCTCATGAAATACCGAGTTAGATGCAATGTGTATTGCAGCATGGTTATCACAATGTAGAGTTATTGGTTCAGAAGACTCAACCCCAAGATCTCTTAGAAGAGCTTTCAACCAAACTAATTCCTTTGTGATATTTCTCATTGCTCTATACTCAGCTTCAGCACTTGAGAGAGAGATCACTTTCTGCTTCTTGCTCTTCCAAGTGACTACATTTCCTCCAACAAACGTGCAATAGCCGGTGGTAGATTTTCTATCAACCCTATCACCTGCCCAATCTGCATCACAATAGCCAACAATCTCAGTACTATTGTTGCGACCCAACCATATGCCTTTGCCTGGTGACCCTTTCAAGTATCTCAAGAGCCTCTCAACCATTCGCCAATGGTGGTGAGTAGGAGATTGCATATGCTGACTTATCTGATTCACAGCAAAGCATATATCTGGTCTATTAATGGTAAGGTAGATCAACTTACCTACCATTCTTTGATATTGCTTAACATCCTCAAGTAGCTCCCCCTCACAAACAACCTTATAGCTATCTTCAATTGGTGTTTTCACAGGCATTGAACCAATCTTTCCTGTCTCCGATAATATATCCAATGTATACTTTCTCTGAGAAAGGAATAAGCCATCATCAAAGTTGCATACCTCAATTCCAAGGAAGTACTTCAACCTTCCCAAGTCTTTGATGTCAAATGAAGATTTGAGGAGTGTCTTTGTCTGCTCAACACCAGCAACATTATCACATGTGATGATAATATCATCCATATATATAAGCACAGCAACAATACCTTTCTCCCCCTGAGTGGTAAATAAGGTGTGATCAGCCTCTGATCGACGAAACCCTTTCTCAAGGAGGCAACTACTCAATCGTTGGTACCACGCTCTTGGGGACTGCTTAAGACCATATATTGCTTTCTTTAGTCTACATACTTTGATACTGTTGGCGACATCATGAAAGCCTTGAGGAGGTGCCATATATACTTCTTCTTCCAACTCCCCTTGAAGGAAGGCATTCTTAACATCCATCTGCCATAGATCCCAATTAAGATTAGTAGCTATAGAGAGAAGAACACGTACTGAGTGAAGGTTTGCCACTGGAGCAAACGTTTTCTGTGTAGTCCTCTCCATATTTCTGAGTGTATCCCTTGGCAACCAGTCGAGCTTTATACCTCTCAATCTCTCCAGAACTGGTATACTTGATTGTGTATACCCATCTACAACCCACCAGCTTCTTATCATCATGTAGACAAGACATCTCCCATGTTCCATTCCTTCTCATGGATTCAATTTCTTCAAGCATAGCCTTAACCCATACTTCACTCAAACAAGCCTCTTCATAGCTCTTCTTCCGAATCTTTTTGAGTAAAAATCTCAACATTACCATCATTCATACCTTCCTCATCATGAATCTCAGTTGTTGTCTCATTCTTCCCTACCAAATCATTAAGACCACTGAGTATAAACATCAAGGTAGACGCACGATCAAAACCAGGCGACACCATGTCCTTTAGGTTATCCCAGTTCTCCTCACTGAAATAACCTATCTCCTCATTGAACTTGACATCCTTAGAAACGTATCTTCTCTTGGTTTCTGGATTGTAACACTTGTAACCTTTCTGCTCATGAGAATAGCCCACAAACATACATCTTATGCTCTTGTGTTCTAGCTTGTTTCTCAAGGCTTCTGGTACAAACACATAACAAACACAACCAAAAACTCTAAGATGCTCAATATTAGGTTTAGTTGTGTTTAATACCTCGTATGGAGACGCCCCATCAAGACACTTAGTTGGCAGCCTATTGATCAAATAACAACCAGTCATCACTGCATCCCCCCAATACTGCTTTGGAACTTTTATATCAAACATCATTGTCCTAGCAACCTCCATTAGATGTCTATTCTTGCGTTATGCAACTCCATTTTGTTGTGGAGTGTAGGCACAAGATGTTTGATGGATAATCCCATGATTTCTCACAAACTCTTTAAACTGGCTGCTCATATACTCTCCTCCATTCACCTCTCAAGATCTTAATCTTAGCTCCAAACTGAGTAGAAACATAATTCTAGAGTCTGGAAAACGCCTCAAAGACATGACTCTTTGATGGCATAAGAGTAACCCATGTATACTTAGACTTCTCATCAATGAAGGAAACGAAGTACTTATATTGATCACTAAAAGCACAAGGTGCGGTCCATACATCAGAGTGAACTAGATCAAAGCAACCTTCATAAACAGTAGATGATTCAGGAAATACACTTCTACAATGCTTTCCTAGAATACATGCTTCACATTCACGATGATCTTGAGCTAGCCCTGGTAAAATGAGCTGGAGAGCCTTAGAGTGAGGGTGACAAAGCCGAGCATGCCATACTGAACTTGAAGAAATAGAGCTTAGAGCCGATCTTAGTAGTAGCAAGATTCTTATCAACATTATTCACAAGATAGAGACCATCCTTGGCACATCCTTCGCCAATCAACTCTCCCGACTTACTGTCCTGAAACCACATCTCATTAGGACTAAACACAGTCAAGCAATCAAGGTCCCTGGTAGCTTTCTGAACAGACAACAAGTTGGATGCAAATTCAGGCATATATAGAGCTCTAGTCTTCTTTTTAAACAGCTCTAAATCACCAATTCCTCTAATAGGAACATTCTCCCCATTAGCAATGGTAACCTTCCCAGCATGAGGTTTAACATTGCTAATAAGCTTATCATCACTAATCATATGATCCGTAGCACCAGAATCAATAATAATGGGTTTATGATTTTTAGATGCAAATAAGCTCTTACCAGATTCAATGAGCTTTGCAATGCTCTTGATGAGAGCATCTAAATCACCCTTTCTTACCACATCCTGGTAAGCAGTCGCATCATATCCAGTAATACCTCTACCCATTCCTCTCTGCCCATAGCCAACAGTACCACCTCTCTGACCCGTTCCTCTCTGCCCATAGCCAACATCATCTCCATAGCTGCGCTTTAGATGAGGAAACAGAATCCAACATGTATTTTTGGTGTGTCCCTTCTGCTTGCAATGCTCACACACCCTCTCAGTTTGTTGAAAAACTCTCTTGCTTACATGCGCAGCCTCACTAGTCCCTTGAAAGAGACCCTTCGATCCTTCTTCCTTCTGGATCATCATGCATACTTCATTCAAAGTAGGTAGGTTTTCAAACCTCAAAATATGATGGATCAGTACTTTGAATGACCCATTAAGCGTGAGAAGAAGTCCAAAGACTTAATCCTGCTCACGCCTCTCATTCATCTCCCTCACAACAGCAGTAGGGGGTCTCAACATCTCCAGCTCTGCCCACAAATCTCTGAAGTCTCCAAATAACTCTTTGAATGGCTTCTCCTCTTGTTGGAGATCATTCAAAGCCTTCTTCACCTCAAACACTCTACTCAAGTTAGATGTGTTGCCATACACACCCATCAGGGTGTCCCATAATTCCTTTGCAGTTTCACCATATGAGTAAGCTGCAAGGATAGAATGCTCCAAAGAGCTCTGAAGAACAACAAGCACAAGCTGATCTTCCTGGATCCACTTGGAATCCCCTCTGCTGGTCATGGATTTGATAGGAGACTTCACAGCTCCAAGAGACTCCACAGCTCCAGGAGACTCCACAGCTCCTTCATCTGTTCCAGCTTCACCAGCGCCAACAACATGCGCTTTACTACCATCACCAACATGCTCACCACCGGAGCTAACAACATGCTCCCACAAGCCATGGCTACGCAGAGCTGTCTTTGTGGTTCTTGACCACATCATATAGTTGTCTCTTTTGAGAACCACACGAAGAGTAATAAGCTTTTGATTCTCCATCTCTCTTAAAGAACACATAAATAGAAGGATGATTTTGTAGAATGATTTTACGGAAGTAAGATCTTTAAAGAGCAAGATGCTCTGATACCATGTAGGAATTTAGGATTATGATTTATGAAGAACAAGAAAGAGAAAATCGATTTTAGGGAGAGACTTATGATAATCACAAATGTTTTTCTCTTTTTATTTTCTTCTTTGTGTTACATCACATATATATGCTAAGAGCAAACTAACTATAGTTAAGTATTTAACTAACTTTAGTTGAGTTACTAACTCAAGTTGCAACACAAGTTACCATACAAATATCTAACTAGTTGATAAACAAAGAAACTAAGTTGGACAAGTTGCAACACAAGGAAAGACACAACTTGTAAATTGTGGGCGGAATGAACAGTGCACGTTTTGCCATACTTCACAATTAACAAGCCAGACTTCACTTCATTTCAACAACTAGAGCCTCCTAAAGGTGGAAGGAGAACCATCCGTTACTTGTTTTCTCATTTCTTTAAAGAACCCTCAAAGTCCCTATGAGAAATCAAAAAATGAGATTTTGTCTAGTAATCGGTCCACATCAGACCCAAACCAACAATGTAAGGCCAAAATCCGAAGAACATACCGATATTGATTAAGATACACAAGTTGGAGTGCTGAGATTAAAAATAGGAACTAGAGCCTCCTAAAGGTGGAAGGAGAAGCATATGTTACTTTTTCTCTTTTCTTTTAAGAAACCTCAAAGTCCCTATGAGAATTCGAATAACGGGATTTCGTCTAGTAAACGGTCCAATTCAGACCCAAAACGGCAATATAAGACAAAATGCGAAGAACATACTGTTATTGATTAAGATACACAAGATGGAGTGCTGAGATTAGAAATAAGAACTTCAGCCTCTTAGGGTGGAAGGAGAAGCATTTATTACTTTTTTCTCATTTCTTTAAAGAATCCTCAAAGTCCGTATGAGAATTCGAATAACATGTTACTTGTTTTCTCATTTGTTTAAGGAAACCTCAAATTCTTTATCATAATTCGAAAAATGGGATTTCGTCTAGTAAACGGTCCAATTCAGACCCAAAATATCAATATAAGGCCAAAATGTTAAGAACAGACCGTTTTTGATTAAGACACACAAGATGGAGTGTTGAGACAAGAAATAGGAACTAGAGCCTCCTAAAGGTGGAAGGAGAGGCATATGTTACTTGTTTTCTCATTTGTTTAAGGAAACCTCAAATTCTTTATCATAATAAGAAAAATGGGATTTCGTCTAGTAAGCGGTCCAATTCAGACCCACAATAGCAATATAAGGCCAAAATGTTAAGAACATACCGTTTTTGATTAAGACACACAAGATGGAGTGTTGAGACTAGAAATAGGAACTAGAGCCTCCTAAAGGTGGAAGGAGAGGCATCATTTACTAGTTTTCTCATTTCTTTAAAGAAATCTCAAATTCCCTATGAGAATTCGAAAACTCTGATTTCGTCTAGTAAACGGTCTAATTCAGACCCAAAACGGCAATATAAGGCCAAAATGCTAAGAACGGACCGTTTTTGATTAAGAGACACAAGATGGAGTGTTGAGACTAGAAATAGGAACTAGAGCCTCCTAAAGGTGGAAGGAGAGGCATCATTTACTAGTTTTCTCATTTCTTTACAGAAATCTCAAATTCCCTATGAGAATTCGAAAAACTAGATTTCGTCTAGTAAACGGTCCAATTCAGACCCAAAACGGCAATATAAGGCCAAAATGCTAAGAACGGACCGCTATTTAGTAGGACACACAAGATGGAACGTTGAGATTAGAAATAGGAACTAGAGCCTCCTAAAGGTGGAAGGAGGGGCATTTGTTACTTGTTTTCTCATTTCATTAAAGAAACCTTATATTCCTTATGAGAATTCAAAAAAAGGATTTCATCTAGTAAACGGTCCAATTAATACCCAAAACGGCAATTTATGGCCAAAATGCTAAGAACGGATTGTTATTGATTAAGAAACACAAGATGGAGTGATGAGACTAGAAATAGGTCTAGAGCCTCTTAAAGGTGGAAGGAGAGGCATATGTTACTTGTTTTCTCATTTATTTAAAGAAACCTCAAATTCCCTATGAGAAATTAAAAAACAGGATTTCATCTAGTAAACGGTCCAATTCAGACCCAAAACGGCAATATAAGGCCAAAATGCGAAAAACAAACCGTTATTGATTAACATACACAAGTTGGAGGGCTGAGATTAAAAATAGGAACTAGAGCCTCCTAAAGGTGGAAGGAAAAGCATATGTTACTTTTTTCTCATTTCTTTTAAGAAACCTCAAAGTCCCTATGAGAATTCGAATAACGGGATTTTGCCTAGTAAACGGTCCAATTCCGACCCAATACGGCAATATAAGGCCCAAATTCGAAAAACACACCGTTATTGAATATGATACACAAGATGGAGTGCTGGGATTAGAAATAGGAACTAGAGCCTCCTAAAGGTGGAAGGAGAACCATGTGTTACTTGTTTTCTCATTTCTTTAAAGAAACCTCAAAGTCCCTATGAGAAATCGAAAAATGGGATTTCATCTAGTAATTGGTCCAATTCAGACCCAAAACAACAATGTAAGGCCAAAATGCGAAGAACAGACCGTTATTGATTAAGATACACAAGATGGAGTGCTGAGATTAGAAATAGGAACTTGAGCCTCCTAAAGGTGGAAGGAGAAGCAGCTGTTACTTGTTTTCTCATTTCGTTAAAGAAACCTCACAGTCTCTATGAGAATTCGAAAAATGGGATTTTGTCTAGTAAACGGTCCAATTCGGACCCAAAACGGCAATATAAGGCCAAAATACGAAGAACAAACTATAATTGATTAAGATACACAAGTTGCAGTGCCGAGATTAAAAATATGAACTAGAGCCACCTAAAGGTGGAAGGAGAACCATCCGTTACTTGTTTTCTCATTTCTTTAAAAAAACCTCAAAGTCCCTATAAGAAATCGAATATCATGATTTCGTCTAGTAAACGGTCCAATTTAGACCCAAAACGGCAATATAAGGCCAAAATGCGAAGAACAAACCGTTATTGATTAACATACACAAGTTGGAGTGCTGAGATTAAAAATAAGAACTAGAGCCTCCTAAAGGTGGAAGGAGAAGTATATGTTACTTTTTCTCATTTCTTTTAAGAAACCTCAAAGTCCCTATGAGAATTCGAATAACGGGATTTCGTCTAGTAGACGGTCCAATTCAGACCCAAAACGGCAATATAAGACAAAATGGGAAGAACATACCGTTATTGATTAAGATACACAAGATGGAGTGCTGAGATTAGAAATATGAACTTGAGCCTCTTAGGGTGGAAGGAGAAACATTTGTTACTTTTTCTCATTTCTTTAAAGAAACCTCAAACTCCGTATGAGAAATTAAAAAATGGGATTTCGTCTAGTAATCGGTCCACATCAGACCCAAAACAACAATGTAAGGCCAAAATGCGAAGAACATACCGTTATTGATTAAGATACACAAGATGGAGTGCTGAGATTAGAAATAGGAACTAGAGCCTCCTAAAGGTGGAAGGAGAAGCAGCCGTTACTTGTTTTCTCATTTCTTTAAGGAAACCTCAAAGTCCCTATGAGAATTCAAAAAACGGGATTTCGTCTCGTAAACGGTCCAATTCAGACCCAAAACGGCAATATAATGCCATAATGCGAAGAACATACCGTTATTGATTAAAATACACAAGTTGGAGTGCTGAGATTAAAAATAGGAACTAGAGCCTCCTAAAGGTGGAAGGAGAAGCATATGATACTTTTTTCTCATTTCTTTAAAGAAACCTCAAAGTCCCTATGAGAATTTGAATAACGGGATTTCGTCTAGTAAACGGTCCAATTCAGACCCAATACGGCAATATAAGGCCCAAATTCGAAAAACACACCGTTATTGATTACGATACACAAGATGGAGTGTTGGGATTAGAAATAGGAACTAAAGCCTCCTAAAGGTGGAATGAAAAGCATATGTTACTTTTTTCTCATTTCTTTAAAGAAACCTCAAAGTCCCTATGAGAATTCGAATAACGGGATTTCGTCTAGTAAACGGTCCAATTCAGACCCAATACGGCAATATAAGGCCCAAATTCAAAAAACACACCGTTATTGAATATGATACACAAGATGGAGTGCTGGGATTAGAAATAGGAACTAGAGCCTCTTAAAGGTGGAATGAAAAGCATATGTTACTTGTTTTCCCATTTCTTTAAAGAAACCTCAAAGTCCCTATAAGAATTCAAAAAACGGGATTTGGTCTCGTAAACGGTCCAATTCAGACCCAAAATGGCAATATAAAGGCCACAATGCGAAGAACATACCGTTATTGATTAAGATACACGAGTTGGAGTGCTGAGATTAGAAATAGGAACTTGAGCCTCTTAGGGTAGAAGGAGAAGCATTTGTTACTTTTTTCTCATTTCGTTAAAGAAACCTCACAGTCTCTATAAGAATTCGAAAAACGGGATTTCGTCTAGTAAACGGTCCAATTCAGACACAAAACGGCAATATCAGGCCAAAATACGAAGAACATACCGTTATTGATTAAGATACACAAGTTGGAGTGCTGAGATTAAAAATATGAACTAGAGCCTCCTAAAGGTGGAAGGAGAACCATACGTTACTTGTTTTCTCATTTCTTTAAAGAAACCTCAAAGTCCCTATGAGAAATCGAATAACATGATTTCGTCTAGTAAACGATCCAATTCAGACCCAAACGGCAATATAAGGCCAAAATGCGAAGAACAAACCGTTATTGATTAACATACACAAGTTGGAGTGCTGAGATTAAAAATAGGAACTAGAGCCTCCTAAAGGTGGAAGGAGAAGCTTATGTTACTTTTTCTCTTTTCTTTTAAGAAACCTCAAAGTCCCTATGAGAATTCGAATAACGGGATTTCGTCTAGTAAACGGTCCAATTCATACCCAAAACGGCAATATAAGACAAAATGCAAAGAACATACCGTTATTGATTAAGATACACAAGATGGAGTGTTGAGATAAGAAATAGGAACTTGAGCCTCTTAGGGTGGAAGGAGAAGCATTTGTTACTTAATCTGATACGATTCTTCCCGGGAATCGGCACTCGAAGGCGGTAGGAGGATAATCCTTGACTTGGCGGAATTGTGAAACCGGATGTTAAGGTATTTTAAACCTTAATCCCCAAGCTTACATAAGACAACCCGATCAAACAAGGCGGTGGAACCGCTGCTGTAGGAATTTGTGGAGCAAGATGATAAGGTATTGAAAACCTTATTCCCAAGACTCACTTAATACAAAAACACACAATTTTGGTGATAAAAGATTCACACAAAAGGAGATGAAAATCCTTTTGATATAACCAAATTTTAATCACTTGAATACACACATCAAGAGATCAAAAGAACATGTTAACACAGAACTTAAGAAGAGAAAATTTTCTCTCTCTCTCACAAAGTTTGCACACGGCAAAGACAAAGGTTTTTCTTTAAAATGTTTATTGCCTTTCTTACAATGATTTACATTCTCACTTATAGATAAAAGCATAACACTAACTAAGGTAGAAAGATTAACTACTCTAGTTGACTTACTCTAGTTAAGTTACAGAATTTAAGCAAAATAAATCACAACTTGCAAAGAAAACAAACAAAACATCACTCTCAAAAAGTAGTTGGCGAAATGAACAGTACCCTATGAACAGTACACACGTTTTTGTGACTATTCCAAACAGTGTTTTGGCTGCTGGTTTTGTTTATGGATCATGGGTTTTGTGGACTTGTTTTTGGGCTTGTAAATTCACAAAAACAAGAGGGAAAACAGGGCTGGAGACTGGACTTGGTCTTTGGATTTTATGGGTTTGTTTTGGGCTGTTTGCTCTAAAAAAATAGGTTTGGAACAGTTTTGGACATCTTTTGGATTTTGGCTTTGTTGGAATGGTTTATGGGCTTGGAGCTTCTTCTAAAACACACTTAGGACAGTGCTGGAATCCAAGAGAATGATCATGGCTTTTGATGTGCACTTGGGCCAGTGCTTGAATCTTGTTTTTGGGTTTGGAATTCTCAAAAACAAGAGAAGAGGTGTTCTTGGGCTCCTTTGATCTCCTTGGTTGATTTTGTTTTTGCTGGGACAAAGCTTGATAAGAAATAGGAACTTGAGCCTCTTAGGGTGGAAGGACAAGCAGCCGTTACTTGTTTTCTCATTTCTTTAAAGAAACCTCAAAGTCCCTATGAGGATTCAAAAAGTGGGATTTCGTCTCCTAAACGGTCCAATTCAGACCCAAACCGGCAATATAAGGCCATAATGCGAAGAACATACCGTTATTGATTAAGATACACAAGTTGGAGTGCTGAGATTAAAAATAGGAACTAGAGCCTCCTAAAGGTGGAAGGAGAAGCATATGTTACTTTTTTCTCATTTCTTTAAAGAAACCTCAAAATCCCTATGAGAATTTGAATAACGAGATTTCGTCTAGTAAACGGTATAATTCAGACCCAATACGGCAATATAAGGCCCAAATTCGAAAAACACACCGTTATTGATTATGATACACAAGATGGAGTGCTGGGATTAGAAATAGGAACTAGAGCCTCTTAAAGGTGGAATGAAAAGCATATGTTACTTTTTTCTCATTTCTTTAAAGAAACCTCAAAATCCCTATGAGAATTCGAATAACGGGATTTCATCTAGTAAACGGTCTAATTCAGACCCAGTACGGCAATATAAGGCCCAAATTCGAAAAACACACCGTTATTGAATATGATACACAAGATGGAGTGCTGGGATTAGAAATAGGAACTAGAGCCTCCTAAAGGTGGAATGAAAAGCATATGTTACTTGTTTTCCCATTTCTTTAAAGAAACCTCAAAGTCCCTATGAGAATTCAAAAAACGGGATTTCGTCTCGTAAACGGTCCAATTCAGACCCAAAACGGCAATATAAGGCCACAAGGTGAAGAACATACCGTTATTGATTAAGATGCACAAGTTAGAGTGCTGCGATTAGAAATAGGAACTTGAGCCTCTTAGGGTAGAAGGAGAAGCATTTGCTACTTTTTTCTCATTTCGTTAAAGAAACCTCACAGTCTCTATGAGAATTCGAAAAATGGGATTTCGTCTAGTAAACGGTCCAATTCAGACACAAAACGGCAATATCAGGCCAAAATACAAAGAACATACCGTTATTGATTAAGATACACAAGTTGGAGTGCTGAAATTAAAAATATGAACTAGAGCCTCCTAAAGGTGGAAGGAGAACCATACGTTACTTGTTTTCTCATTTCTTTAAAGAAACCTCAAAGTCCCTATGAGAAATCGAATAACATGATTTCGTCTAGTAAACGGTCCAATTCAGACCCAAAACGGCAATATAAGGCCAAAATGCGAAGAACAAACCGTTATTGATTAACATACACAAGTTGGAGTGCTGAAATTAAAAATAGGAACTAGAGCCTCCTAAAAGTGGAAGGAGAAGCATATGTTACTTTTTCTCTTTTCTTTTAAGAAACCTCAAAGATCCTATGAGAATTCGAATAACGGGATTTCTGTTGAAATGAAGTGAAGTCTGGCTTGTTAATTGTGAAGTATGGCTTGTTAATTGTGAAGTATGGCAAAACGTGCACTGTAGCTCCGCGTGCACTGTAGCAAGACGTGCACTGTTCATTCCGCCCACAATTTACAAGTTGTGTCTTTCCTTGTGTTGCAACTTGTCCAACTTGTTTTCTTTGTTTATCAACTAATTAGATATTTGTATGGCAACTTGTGTTGCAACTTGTCCAACTTGTTTTCTTTGTTTATCAACTAATTAGATATTTGTATGGCAACTTGTGTTGCAACTTGAGTTAGTAACTCAACTAGAGTTAGTTAAATACTTAACTAGAGTTAGTTTGCTCTTAGCATATATATGTGATGTAACACAAAGAAGAAAATAAGTAGTGAAAAACATTTGTGATTATCATAAGTCTCTCCCTAAAATCGATTTTCTCTTTCTTGTTCTTCATAAATCATAATCATAAATTCCTACATGGTATCAGAGCATCTTGCTCTTTAAAGATCTTACTTCCGCAAAATCATTCTACAAAATCATCCTTCTATTTATGTGTTTTTTAAGAGAGATGGAGAATCAAAAGCTTATTACTCTTCCTGTTGTTCTCAAAGGAGACAACTATATGATGTGGTCAAGAACCACAAAGACAGCTCTGCGTAGCCGTGGCTTGTGGGAGCATGTTTTTAGCTCCGGTGGTGAGCATGCTGGTGATGGTAGTAAAGCGCATGTTGTTGGCGCTGGTGAAGCTGGAACGGATGAAGGAGCTGTGGAGTCTCCTGGAGCTGTGGAGTCTTCTGGAGCTGTGGAGTCTCATGGAGCTGTGGAGTCTCCTATCAAATCCGTGACCAGCAGAGGGGATTCCAAGTGGATCCAGGAAGATCAACTTGTGCTTGCTGTTCTTCAGAGCCCTTTGAAGCATTCTATCCTTGCAGCTTACTCATATGCTGAAATTGCAAAGGAGTTATGGGACACCCTGATGGGTGTGTATGGAACACATCTAACTTGAGTAGAGTGTTTGAGGTAAAGAAGGCTTTGAATGATCTCCAACAAGAGGAGAAGCCATTCAAAGAGTTATTTGGAGACTTGTGGGCAGAGCTGGAGATGTTTAGACCCCCTACTGCTGTTGTGAGGGAGATGAATGAGAGGCGTGAGCAGGATCAAGTCTTTGGACTTCTTCTCACACTTAACGGGTCATTCAAAGGACTGATCCATCATATTTTGAGGTTTGAAAACCTACCTACTTTGAATGAAGTATGCATGATGATCCAGCGAAGGGTCTCTTTCAAGGGACTAGTGAGGCTGCGCATGTAAGCAAGAGAGTTTTTCAACAAACTGAGAGGGTGTGTGAGCATTGCAAGCAGAAGGGACACACCAAAAATACATGTTGGATTCTGTTTCCTCATCTAAAGCGCAGCTATGGAGATGTTGGCTATGGGCAGAGAGGAACGGGTCAGAGAGGTGGTGCTGTTGGCTATGGGCAGAGAGGAATTGGTAGAGGTGTTACTGGATATGTGATATATCATGGTTTTTACCCCTTTTAAGCCATGATATAAGTCCGTTTTATAGAGTCTTTCTACTATTTTGTAGTCTTTTAGAGTCTTTTTAGCACGTTTGGAGCATAATTGGAGATATTGGAGCTTTTTGGAGCATTTTGGAGCAAAACAGAAGTTTGTGTAGCTGAGTACCCGATTTAGAGTCTCAGTATCGATCGATACTACCCTAGTATCGGTCGATACTCATTGCAGCAAGACAGAAGTCGCAACTTTTATGAAGAGTTGAAGAATTGCAAAATTGCCCATAAAACTTTAATAATTGCAATAAGCCCCAAAACGTGTTTTACGTTATTAATTAGGTTTTTGAGCCACTTTTGTTGGCTACGTTTAGATTACACTTGATTTTGGATTCTGAGTTTTGTGAGAGAGCTTTCTGAGGGAGACAAGTTTGAGACTCTGTTCATCCAAGAGAAGATTTCGAACCCTCTTGTTACTCTCCTTTTTATTATTTATTTGAGTATTATTTCAGTCATGTCTATTGTCTCAATTATCATGTCTGAGTAGTTCTCTTGTTATGTTCAGGGTTCTCATAAGGGTTTTCTCTGAATGTTAGGTTAATTGAATAATTAGGATTCACCATCTGAATTAGTTCTTCGCCTAGGTTGTTCTCAAAGCTAATTCTAGACTGATCACCTAGAACTTAGATCTTAGGATAATTGGTTAGGCACGAGAGTGCGATTAATTATCTGATAGAACCTAGAGTGAGCAAAATAACTATTCGCAAAGAGATTTGGTTTAGTTGTTTTGTGAACAAATCAAACTTGAACTAAAAGCTGGTTTAGACTTTAGGATTCGCAAAGAGATTTGGAATTCTAGGATTTAGACTTAGATAGTTTTCGCAACGAGAGTTGGTTAGCTTTACCTTAGTGATTTGAGTTCAAGAACCGCGCTAAAACTGAATCATGTTAGCTAGTTTATCTACATTCATTGAATTCCTGAGAAATACCCTGAGCCTATCTTTCTTCCAATCGACTTACAACACATTTAGTTGACGCTTTGCTTTCATTTACATTTGTTGGTTTAGCTTAATTCGAATCTACATAATCTATTGCGTGAATTATGGAGTTCTTGTGTTCGACCCCTACTTATACTACAACACTGCTTTAGTACTTTTTAGGGTATTAATTTGAGCATATCAATATGCTGCGACTGCTTACCAGGATGTGGTAAGAAAGGGTGATTTAGATGCTCTCATCAAGAGCATTGCAAAGCTCACTGAATCTGGTAAGAGCTTATTTGCATCTAAAAATCATAAACCCATTATTATTGATTCTGGTGCTACGGATCATATGATTAGTGATGTTAAGCTTATTACCAATGTTAAACCTCATGCTGGGAAGGTTACCATTGCTAATGGGGAGAATGTTCCTATTAGAGGAATTGGTGATTTAGAGCTGTTTAAAAGGAAGACTAGAGCTCTATATATGCCTGAATTTGCATCCAACTTGTTGTCTGTTCAGAAAGCTACCAGGGACCTTGATTGCTTGATTGTGTTTAGTCCTAATGAGATGTGGTTTCAGGACAGTAAGTCGGGAGAGTTGATTGGTGAAGGATGTGCCAAGGATGGTCTCTATCTTGTGAATAATGTTGTTAAAGATCTTGCTAGTACTACAAGATCGGCTCTAAGCTCTATTTCTTCCAGTTCAGTATGGCATGCTCGGCTTGGTCACCCTCACTCTAAGGCTCTCCAGCTCATTTTACCAGAAGCCTTGAGAAACAAGCTAGAGCACAAGAGCATAAGATGTATGTTTGTGGGCTATTCTCATGAGCAGAAAGGTTACAAGTGTTACAATCCAGAAACCAAGAGAAGATACGTTTCTAAGGATGTCAAGTTCAATGAGGAGATAGGTTATTTCAGTGAGGAGAACTGGGATAACCTAAAGGACATGGTGTCGCCTGGTTTTGATCGTGCGACTACCTTAAAGTTTATACTCAGTGGGCTTAATGATTTGGTAGGGAAGAATGAGACAACAACTGAGATTCATGATGAGGAAGGTATGAATGATGGTAATGTTGAGATTTCTACTCAAAAAGATTCAGAAGAAAAGGGAGAAACTCAAACAGATGGCTCAACTCCAGCATCCTTGGGAGATGCTGTCGTTGAAGATTCAGAAGAAGAAGAGGCTAATGTTGAGTTGGAACCGACTGTGGGGAGTGGAAGTGTGTCTCCTCCTCAACTTAGAAGGAGTGAAAGGGTCTTGATAACTGGAAGAACACTAGAGTTTACTACAACAATAAGGTTGTTGCTCATCCTATCCAAGCTTATTGTTCAGTTGCTCATCTTCCAAAAGAACATCAAGTGTTTCTAAGCAAGATTGATCAAAACAGAGTACCAACGAGCTATGAAGAGGCTTGTTTGAGTGAAGTATGGGTTAAGGCTATGCTTGAAGAAATTGAATCCATGGGAAGGAATGGAACATGGGAGATGTCTTGTCTACCTGATCATAAGAAGCCGATGGGTTGTAGATGGGTATACACAATCAAGTATACCAGTTCTGGAGAGATTGAGAGGTATAAAGCTCGACTTGTTGCCAAGGGATACACTCTGAAATATGGAGAGGACTACATAGAAACTTTTGCTCCAGTGGCAAAGCTTCACTCAGTACGTGTTCTTCTCTCTATAGCTACTAATCCTAATTGGGATCTATGGCAGATGGATGTTAAGAATGCCTTCCTTCAAGGGGAGTTGGTGATACGATTTCCCTAAGACCGGCACTTGAAGGATGGCAAGAAGATAGGCTTTGCTTCCTTGAAACCGTGAGGCATCTAAGAATAAAGAGCGTGGAGTGAAGAGTCGCACGAAGGCTGCGGGATTCCCTCGATATACAAGTGATCCGTCGAAGATATGACACACTTCTAGGATCGGTTTTTAACTAGCAGATATGACACACTACTAATCAGTTTTGATCAAGGATGTGACTCACCAAGATCGATTTTTGCTCCTAAGAACAAGAGAGTTTTTCACTCAGATTTTTAATTAAAAGATTGATTAATTTCTTACAATGTTTTTCAATCACACTTTTCAATCACACTTAATAACTCTGGTTGAACTTAATTTAAGCATAATATACAGGAAATAAGACACACACTTTGCAAAGGTCAAAAGAAAACACTCAAAATAGCTTCTAGAAGAGGTGGCGGGCGGAATGAACAGTGTGCGCCAGCTACAGTACACGTTTTTGGAACTGTTCCAAATAGTTCCAAGCTTCTAGAATATCTGCTGGTCTTGCTTTGGGCTTTGTCTCACAAAAACATAAGACAAAAGAGAGTTAGGGCCTGGACTTGATTATTGGATTTTATGGGTTTTATTTGGGATGTATTCTTCACAAAATAGATAAGGAACAGTTTTGGAATGCTGTGTGGTCTAAGGGATTTTTTTGTGGTTTGTTTTTGGGCTTGTATGCAAACCATAATGGTTTGGACATGCTGGTTGAGCCTAACAGCTCCAACTGGATTGGTTTGGACTTGCTGGTCGAATTTTACAGTTCCAACGGGTCTGGTCCATGTAACTTGTCGAACTAGTCCGTTTAAGGCTTCTTTGAGTCTCTTGGTTTTGGATCGGGTCATGGGACCAAGCGGTACCAGCAATGCCTCCTCAGGTTCAAGCTCGTTCGTTGGTTCATTGACAGCTTCAAGCTCCGGTTCAAGCTCTTCTCCTTTAACGCCATCCATGATCACATCAGGAAGGAGAAACATATGTTACTTTTTCTCATTTCTATAAAGAAACCTCAAAGTCCCTATGAGAATTCGAATAACGGGATTTCGTCTAGTAAACGGTCCAACTCATACCCAATTTGGCAATATAAGGCCAACATTCGAAAAACACACCGTTATTGATTATGATACACAAGATGGAGTGATGGGATTAGAAATATGAACTAGAGCCTCCTAAAGGTGGAAGGAAAAGCATATGTTACTTGTTTTCTCATTTCTTTAAAGAAACCTCAAAGTCCCTATGAGAATTCAAAAAACGGGATTTTGTCTCGTAAACGGTCCAATTCAGACCCAAAACGGCAATATAAGACCATAATGCGAAGAACATACCGTTATTGATTAAGATACACAAGTTGGAGTGCTGAGATTAAAAATAGGAACTAGAGCCTCCTAAAGGTGGAAGGAGAAGCAGTCGTTACTTGTTTTCTCAGTTCTTTAAATAAACCTCAAAGTCCATATGAGAAATCGAAAATGGGATTTCGTCTAGTAATCGGTCCAATTCAGACCCAAAACAACAATGTAAGGCCAAAATGCGAAGAACATACCGTTATTGATTAAGATACACAAGATGGATTGCTGAGATTAGAAATAGGAACTAGAGCCTCCTAAAGGTGGAAGGAGAAGCAAATGTTACTTGTTTTCTCATTTCTTTAAGGAAACCTCAAAGTCCCTATGAGAATTCAAAAACTGGGGTTTCGTCTAGTAAACGGTCCAATTGAGACCCAAAACGGCAATATAAGACAGAATGCGAAGAACATACCGTTATTGATTAAGAGACACAAGATTGAATCCTGAGATTAGAAATAGGAACTTGAGCCTCTTAGGGTGGAAGGAGAAGTATTTGTTACTTTTTTCTCATTTCTTTAAAGAAACCTCAAAGTCCCTATGAGAATTCGAATAACATGATTTCGTCTAGTAAACAGTCCAATTCAGACCCAAAATGGCAATATAAGGCCAAAATGCGAAGAACAAACTGTAGGAATTTAGGATTATGATTTATGAAGAACAAGAAAGAGAAAATCGATTTTAGGGAGAGACTTATGATAATCACAAATGTTTTTCTCTTGTGTATTTCCTTTGTATTAGTTTACAACATATATAGAAACAAGAAACTAACTCTAGTTAAGTATCAACTAACTCTAGTTGAGTTACTAATCTAGTTGCATCATAAATATCTAACACAAGTTGAATCCCAAGTTGCTTGACTAAACAAAACAAGTTGCACAACTTGCCACCAAAGAAAACACACAACTTGTAAATTGTGGGCGGAATGAACAGTGCACGTCTTGCTACAGTGCACGTCTTGCTACAGTGCACGTTTTGCCATACTTCACAATTCTTCACCAGACTTCACAATTAACAAGCCAGACTTCACTTCATTTCAACACTCCCCCTCAAGATTGGCTGGTGGAGATCCAATAAGCCTATCTTGACATGAAGCTCATCACATACTTTTAATGTTGTCGCCTTTGTAAACACATATGCAAGTTGATCACAACTCTTCACATAAGTTGGAAAAATTATACCTTCTTGGACCTTCTCCCTGATGTAGTGACAATCCACTTCAATGTGTTTGGTCCGCTCATGAAACACCGAGTTAGATGCAATGTGTATTGCAGCCTGGTTATCACAATGTTGAGTTATTGGTTCAGAAGACTCAACCCCAAGATCTCTTAGAAGAGCTTTCAACCAAACTAATTCCTTTGTGATATTTCTCATTGCTCTATACTCAGCTTCAGCACTTGAGAGAGAGATCACTTTCTGCTTTTTGCTCTTCCAAGTGACTACATTTCCTCCAACAAACGTGCAATAGCCGGTGGTAGATTTTCTATCAACCCTATCACCTGCCCAATCTGCATCACAATAGCCAACAATCTCAGTATTATTGTTGCGACCCAACCATATCCCTTTGCCTGATGACCCTTTCAAGTATCTCAAGAGCCTCTCAACCATTCGCCAATGGTGGTGAGTAGAAGCTTGCATATGCTGACTTACTTGGTTCACAGCAAAACAAATATCTGGTCTAGTAATGGTAAGATAGATCAACCTCCCTACTAACCTTTGATACTGCTTAACATCCACAAGTGGCTCCCCCTCACGATCCTCCTTGTAGCTCTCTTCAATTGGTGTTTTAGCAGGTTTTGACCCAAGTTTTCCAGAGTCGGTCAAAAGATCCAGAGTATACTTCCTTTGAGAAAGAAATAAACCTTCCTAAACCTTGCACACTTCAATTCCAAGGAAGTATTTCAGTTCCCCCAAGTCTTTGATATCAAAAGACGATTTGAGCAAGTGTTTTGTATGCTTAAGACCAGCAACATTATCACCAGTGATAATAATATCATCCACGTGTATAAGCACAGCAACAATACCTTCTTTCCCTTGAGTTGTGAATAAGGTATGATCTGCTTCTGATCGACGAAACCCTTTCTCAAGAAGACAATTGCTCAGCTTTTAGTACCACATCCTTGGAGATTGTTTAAAACCATATATAGCCTTCTTGAGTTTACAAACTTTGCTACTATTGGCCACATCATGAAACCCCTGAGGAGGCATCATATATACTTCTTCTTCCAGTTCTCCTTGGAGAAACGCATTCTTTACATCCATCTGCCATAGATCCCAAACAGATTAGTGGCAATAGAGAGAAGAACACGCACAGAGTGAAGTTTTGCTACTAGGGCAAATGTTTATGTGTAGTCCTCTCCATATTTCTGAGTGTATCCCTTGGCAACTAGCCGAGCTTTATACCTCTCAATCTCTCCAGAACTGGTATACTTGATTGTGTATACCCATCTACAACCCACCAGCTTCTTATCATCAGGTAGGCAAGCCATCTCCCATGTTCCATTCCTTCTCATGGATTCAATTTCTTCAAGCATAGCCTTAACCCACACTTCGCTCAAACAAGCCTCTTCATAGCTCGTTGGTACTTCGTTTTGATCAATCTTGCTTAGAAACACTTGATGTTCTTTTGGAAGATGAGCAACTGAGCAATAAGCTTTGATAGGATGAGCAACAGCCTTATTGTTGTAGTAGACTCTAGTGTTTTTCCAGTTATCAAGACCAAACCTGACCCTTTCACTCCTTCTAAGTTGAGGAGTATACACACTTCCACTCTCCACAGTCGGTTCCAACACATCATTAGCCTCCTCTTCTTCTGAATTTTCAACGACAACATCTCCCAAGGATGCTGGAGTTGAGCCATCTGTTTGAGTTTCTCCCTCTTCTTCTGAATCTTCCTGAGTAGAAATCTCAACATTACCATCATTCATCCCTTCTTCGTCATGAATATCAGTTGTTGTCTCATTCTTCTCTGCTAAATCATTAAGACCACTGAGTATAAACTTCAAAGTAGTCGCACGATCAAAACCAGGCGACACCATGTCCTTTAGGTTATCCCAGTTCTCCTCACTGAAATAACCTATCTCCTCATTGAACTTGACATCCTTAGAAACATATGTTCTCTTGGTTTCTGGATTGTAACACTTGTACCCTTTCTGCTCATGAGAATAGCCCACAAACATACATTTGATGCTCTTGTGCTCTAGCTTGTTTCTCAAGGCTTCTGGTACAAACACATAACAAACACAACCAAAAACTCTAAGATGCTCAATATTAGGTTTAGTTATGTTTAATACCTCGTATGGAGACACCCCATCAAGACACTTAGTTGGCAGCCTATTGATCAAATAACAAGCAGTCATCACTGCATCCCCCCAATACTGCTTTGGAACTTTTCTATCAAACATCATTGTCCTAGCAACCTCCATTAGATGTCTATTCTTGCGTTCTGCAACTCCATTTTGTTGTGGAGTGTAGGCACAAGATGTTTGATGGATAATCCCATGATTTCTCACAAACTCTTTAAACTGGCTGCTCATATACTCTCCTCCATTGTAACTTCTCAAGATCTTAATCTTAGCTCCAAACTGAGTAGAAACGTAATTGTAGAGTCTATAAAACGCCTCAAAGACATGACTCTTTGATGGCATAAGAGTAACCCATGTATACTTAGACTTCTCATCAATGAAGGAAACGAAGTACTTATATCCATCACTAGAAGCACAAGGTACAGTCCATACATCAGAGTGAACTAGATCAAAGCAACCTTCATAAACAGTAGATGATTCAGGAATCACACTTCTACAATGCTTTCCTAGAATACATGCTTCACATTCACGATGATCTTGAGCTAGCCCTGGTAAAATGAGCTGGAGAGCCTTAGAGTGAGGGTGACCAAGCCGAGCATGCCATACTGAACTGGAAGAAATAGAGCTTAGAGCCGATCTTGTAGTAGTAGCAAGATCTTTAACAACATTATTCACAAGATAAAGACCATCCTTGGCACATCCTTCGCCAATCAACTCTCCCGACTTACTGTCCTGAAATCACATCTCATTAGGACTAAACACAACCAAGCAATCAAGGTCCCTTGTAGCTTTCTGAACAGACAACAAGTTGGTTGCAAATTCAGGCATATATAGAGCTCTAGTCTTCCTTTTAAACAGCTCTAAATCACCAATTCCTCTAATCGGAACATTCTCCCCATTAGCAATGGTAACCTTCCCAGCATGAGGGTTAACATTGGTAATAAGCTTAACATCACTAATCATATGATCCGTTGCACCAGAATCAATAATAATGGGTTTATGACTTTTAGATGCAAATAAGCTCTTACCAGATTCAATAAGTTTTGCAATGCTCTTGATGAGAGCATCCATATCACCCTTTCGTACCACATCCTGGTAAGAAGTCGCAGTATATCCAGTAACACCTCTGGATGTCTGACCCATTCCTCTCTGCCCATAGCCAACCGCACCACCTCTCTGACATGTTCCTCTCTGCCCATAACTAACAACATCTCCATAGCTTTGCTTTAGATGAGGAAACAGAATCCAACTTGTCTTTTTGGTGTGCCCCTTCTGTTTGCAATGCTCACACACCCTCTCCCATATGTTGCTCTTTTCAGCTTGTTGAAAAACCCTCCGGCTTACATGTGCAGCCTCACTAGGCCCTTGAAAAAGACCCTTCGATCCCTCTTCCTTCTGGATCATCATGCATACTTCATTCAAAGTAGGTAGGTTCTCAAACCCTAAAATATGATGGATCAGTCTTTTGAATGACCCATTAAACGTGAGAAGGAGTCCAAAGACTTGATCCTGCTCACGCCTCCCATTCATCTCCTTCACATCAGTAGTAGGAGGTCTCAACGTCTCCAGCTCTGCCCACAAAGCTCTAAAGTCTCCAAACAGCTCTTTGAATTGCTTCTCCTCTTGTTGGAGATCATTCAACGCATTCTTCACCTTAAACACTCTACTCAAGTTAGATGTGTTACCATAAACACCCATCAGGGTATCCCATAACTCCTTTGCAGTTTCGGCATACGAGTAAGCTACAAGGATAGAACTCTCTAGGGAGCTCTGAAGAACATCAAGCACAAGTTGATCTTCCTGGATCCACTTGGAGTCTCCTTTGCTGGTTTCGGATTTGATAGGAGACTCCACTACTCCTCCATCCTTTTTAGCTTCATCAGCGCCAACAACATGCGCTTTACTAGAACCACCAACCTGCTCATCACCAGCGCCAACAACATGCGCTTTACTAGAACCACCAACCTGCTCATCACCAGCGCCAACAACATGCTCCCACAAGCCACGGCTACGCAGAGCTGTCTTTGTGGTTCTTGACCACAACATATAGTTGTCCCCTTTAAGAACAACTGGAAGAGTGATATGTTTTTGATTCTCCATCTCTTGCTTTGAAGAAAACAGAAACAAAAAAATGATTTGTAGAGAATGATTTTGCGGAAATAAGATCTTTAAAGAGCAAGATGCTTTGATACCATGTAGGAATTTAGGATTATGATTTATGAAGAACAAGAAAGAGAAAATCGATTTTAAGGAGAGACTTATGATAATCACAAATGTTTTTCTCTTGTGTATTTCCTTTGTATTAGATTACAACATATATAGAAACAAGAAACTAACTCTAGTTAAGTATCAACTAACTCTAGTTGAGTTACTAATCTAGTTGCATCATAAATATCTAACACAAGTTGAATCCCAAGTTACTTGACTAAACAAAACAAGTTGCATAACTTGCTACCAAAGAAAACACATAACTTGTAAATTGTGGGCGGAATGAACAGTGCACGTCTTGCTACAGTGCACGTTTTGCCATACTTCACAATTCTTCACCAGACTTCACAATTAACAAGCCAGACTTCACTTCATTTCAACACAAACCATTATTGATTAAGATACACAAGTTGGAGTGCTGAGATTAAAAATAGGAACTAGAGCCTCCTAAAGGTGGCAGGAGAAGCATATGTTACTTTTTCTCATTTCTTTAAAGAAACCTCAAAGTCCCTATGAGAATTCGAATAACGGAATTTCATCTAGTAAACGGTCCAATTCAGACCCAATTTGGCAATATAAGGCCAAAATTCGAAAAACACACCGTTATTGATTATGATACACAAGATGGAGTGATGGGATTAGAAATAGGAACTAGAGCCTCCTAAAGGTGGAAGGAAAAGCATTTGTTACTTGTTTTCTCATTTATTTAAAGAAACCTCAAAGTCCATATGAGAATTCAAAAAACGGGATTTTGTCTCGTAAACGGTCCAATTCAGACCCAAAACGGCAATATAAGGCCATAATGCGAAGAACATACCGTTATTGATTAAGATACACAAGTTGGAGTGCTGAGATTAAAAATAGGAACTAGAGCCTCCTAAAGGTGGAAGGAGAAGCAGTCGTTACTTGTTTTCTCATTTCTTTAAAGAAACGTCAAAGTCCATATGAGAAATCGAAAAATGGGATTTCGTCTAGTAATCGGTCAAACATACCATTATTGATTAAGATACACAAGATGGAGTGCTGAGATTAAAAATAGGAACTAGAGCCTACTAAAGGTGGAAGGAGAAGCAACTGTTACTTGTTTTCTCATTTCCTTAAATAAACCTCAAAAGCCCAATGAGAATTCTAAAAATGGGGTTTCGTCAAGTAAACGGTCCAATCGAGACCCAAAACGGCAATATAAGACAAAATGCGAAGAACATACCGTTATTGATTAAGATACACAAGATGGAGTGCTGAGATTAGAAATAGGAACTTGAGCCTCTTAGGGTGGAAGGAGAAGCATTTGTTACTTTTTCTCATTTCTTTAAAGAAACCTCAAAGTCCCTATGAGAATTCGAAAAACAGGGTTTCGTCCAGTAAACGGTCCAACTGAGACCCTAAACAACAATATAAGGCCAAAATGGGAAGAACAAACCATTATTGATTAAGTGCACAAGTTGGAGTGCTGAGATTAAAAATAGGTACTAGAGCCTCCTAAAGGTGGAAGGAGAAGCATCTGTTAATTTTTGCTCATTTCTTTAAAGAAACCTCAAAATCCCTATGAGAATTCGAATAACATGATTTCGTCTAGTAAACGGTCAAATTCAAAACCAAAACGGCAATATAAGGCCAAAATGCGAAGAACAAACCGTTATTGATTAAGATACACAAGTTGGAGTGCTGAGATTAAAAATAGGAGCTAGAGCCTCCTAAAGGTGGAAGGAGAAGCAACCGTTACTTGTTTTTTTATTTCTTTAAAGAAACCTCAAAAGCCCTATGAGAATTCGAAAAACGGGGTTTCGTCTAGTAAACGGTCCAATTGAGACCCAAAACGGCAATATAAGACAAAATGCGAAGAACATACCGTTATTGATTAAGATACACAAGTTGGAGTGCTGAGATTAAAAATATGAACTAGAGCCTCCTCAAGGTGGAAGGAGAAGCAGCCGTTACTTCTTTTCTCATTTCTTTAAAAAAACCTCAAAGTCAATATGAGAAATCGAAAAATGGGATTTCGTCTAGTAATCGGTCCAATTCGGAGCCTAAACAACAATGTAAGGCCAAATTGCGAAGAACAGACCGTTATTGATTAAGATACATAAGATGGAGTGCTGAGATTAGAAATACGAATTAGAGCCTTCTAAAGGTGGAAGAAGAAGCAACCGTTACTTGTTTTCTCATTTCTTTAAAGAAACCTCAAAAGCCCTATGAGAATTCGAAAAATGGGGTTTCGTCTAGGAAACGGTCCGATTGAGACCCAAAACGGCAATATAAGACAAAATGCGAAGAACATACTGTTATTGATTAAGATACACAGGATGGAGTGCTGACATTAGAAATAGGAACTTGAGACTCTTAGGGTGGATGGAGAAGCATTTGTTACTTTTTCTCATTTCTTTAAAGAAACCTCAAAGTCCCTATGAGAATTCGAAAAATAGGGTTTCGTCAAGTAAACGGTCCAACTAAGACCCTAAACGGGGCCAAAATGCGAAGAACAAACCGTTATTGATTAACATACACAAGTTGGAGTGCTGAGATTAAAAATAGAAAATAGAGCCTCCTAAAGGTGGAAGGAGAAACATATGTTACTTTTTCTCATTTCTTTAAAGAAACCTCAAAGTCCCTATGAGAATTCAAATAACGGGATTTCGTCTAGTAAACGGTCCAATTCAGACACAATTTGGCAATATAAGGCCAAAATGGGAAGAACAATCCATTATTGATTAAGATACACAAGTTGGAGTGCTGAGATTAAAAATAGGAACTAGAGCCTCCTAAAGGTGGAAGGAGAAGCATATGTTACTTTTTCTCATTTCTTTAAAGAAACCTCAAAGTCCCTATGAGAATTCGAATAACAGGATTTCGTCTAGTAAACGGTCCAATTCAGACCCAATTTGGCAATATAAGGCCATAATGCGAAGAACATACCGTTATTTATTAAGATACACAAGTGGGAGTGCTGAGATTAAAAATAAGAACTAGAGCCTCCTAAAGGTGGAAGGAGAAGCAACCGTTACTTGTTTTCTAATTTCTTTAAAGAAACCTCAAAAGCCCTATGAGAAATCGAAAAACGGGGTTTCGTCTAGGAAACGGTCCAATTGAGCCCTAAAACGGCAATATAAGGCCAAAATGCGAAGAACAAACCGTTATTGATTAATATACACAAGTTGGAGTGCTGAGATTTAAAATAGGTACTAGAGCCTCCTAAAGGTGGAAGGAGAAGCTTCTGTTACTTTTTGCTCATTTCTTTAAAGAAACCTCAAAGTCCCTATGTGTAACGCCCGCGTTCCGGAAGAATTGATTATTGGGGTGAAATAATTAATTCGGGTTTGTTCCGGGGGTAGTATCGATCGATACTAGGTGGATCACTTGAGCTTGGTAGAGTTTGCGTATAACAGCAGCTACCAGGCGAGTATTGGGATGGCTCCATACGAGGCTCTGTATGGGAGGCCATGTCGTACCCCCTTGTGTTGGACACAAGTGGGGGAGAGGAGCACTTTGGGTGCGAGTTTTGTTCAGGAAACCACGGAGAAGATCCGGGTTTTGAAGCTGAACATGAAAGAGGCCCAGGATCGGCAAAAGAGTTATGCCGATAAGAGGCGGAAAGAGCTTGTGTTTGAGGTGGGAGATAGTGTCTATCTCAAGATTGCCTTACTGAGAGGTCCGAACAGGTCCATTACTGCGACTAAGTTGAGTCCGAGGTATATGGGGCCGTTCCGGATTGTAGAGCGTGTTGGACCGGTAGCGCATCGGTTGGAGTTACCCGCAGCTATGCAAGCATTTCATAAGGTCTTCCATGTGTCGATGCTGAAGAAGTGTTTGTATAGGGGTGACGAGGTATTGGCTGAGATTCCGTCAGATCTCCAGCCCAATATGACCGTTGAGGCGAGACCTTTGAGAGTTCTCTAGCGGAGGGTCAAGGAGCTTCGTCGGAAGAAGATTCCGATGATGCGAGTTCTGTGGGACTGTGATGGGGTACAGGAAAAAACTTAGGAGCCAGAGGCTAGGATGGAAGCGAGGTTCCGGTAGTGGTTCCAGAAGCAAGCTGCGGCTTGAGTTCCATCGAGAGGTTCCAGTTTGGGTTGTAGCTGTATGCTTTGTGTGTTTCATTTTGTATTTCCGTTGTGTGGAACGATGTTACATTATGATGTATAATAAGATGAGTATTTCTTATTATTGGTGACTTTGGTAGTCACGGTTTCGCATTACGTTGGGGTAAAAAGCGTTAATGCAAAAGAGTAATAAGATGGATGTTCTTATTGCTGTGGTGAGCGTTGCGTGTTCTCAGTTAAGCTTTTTCGGATAAATGAGTCAAGTGACGGGACCGGGTTATTTCACTTAGCGGTTCTGTGTGGTGGGACGGATTGCAGGCGTATGGTACTTGTTTGTTTTATTACGTTTGTATTGACGACCTACTGCAGAGAGTTGTTGGGTGTTAGAGCTAGCCTAGTCATAGTTGTCTTGACAAGTTTCTCTAAAGCGAGCCGACACTGGAGGGTGCGCAAGGAAGAATTGGTTATGCACGGCAGATATTCCGGGTATGGAATCGGGGTGATGCCGGTGTTACCTTGCGAGGATTTACACGGATCACAGGAGGTAGTTCAGTCGAGATGCTTATAGATGTGTGACTTATTGCTCATTGAGAGGACTGGTTCCTCTGGTGTCGATAGCTCGCAGGACTGTGTGTCTTGAGAGTGTGATTGGCGATGTACCCAGACTCGGAAGGTTTATAGCCTAGAGTGATACGTGATACCGTGGAGTATATTCTAGACGTAAGATATATTCCCTAGAATTGAGTGGTATGGGGTATCGAGACTCTTGCAGGTTATATTACCGAGTGGAGTGGTATGGCAGATACCCAGAACTCGGAGATGCTGCGGCGTCTTGGGTGATGTGGTATGGCTGATACCTTGCGAGGTATGGTGAATATCCTGCGGGATATGGCTGATCCTCGGAACTCGGAGATGTTGCGGTGTCTTGAGTGATGGGGTTGGCTTGTGTTTGAGCAATACGTACATATGATGCCGCGGTGTCATAAGCATAGGGACTGAGTGGGAAACCTCGGAGGTTGGTTTTGGACCTCGTGTGAGTGTTGAGATGGCCGAGTTGGCCAAGGTTTATGTAATCGTTGCGACGATTAAGGTTCATGGGAGATGAACGGTAACAAAGATTCGAGGTCGAATCCATGTTAGTAGGGGAGAATTGTCACGCCCGCGTTCCGGAAGAATTGATTATTGGGATGAAATAATTAATTCGGGTTTGTTCCGGGGGTAGTATCGATCGATACTAGGTGAGTATCGGTCGATACCAGTCCGGGGTGCATCGATCGATACCATCCTGTATCGATCGATAACGTGCGGGGTGTCTTAATCGTTTTGGAAAGGAAAGTTCCTTATTATCTTCTTCTTCTCTTCTTACGCGGAAGGATGAACCTTTTCTGGGAAAAAGAAGTTGGTCTTGCGTGAGAGAGAGAGAGAGAGAGAAAGGGAAGGAAGAGCTTGGTGAAGCTTGGATCTTGCGAGATCAAGAGGGTTTGAGCTTGGGGAGAAGCTTGAAGAAGAGGTTGGAAGACCTTGGTTTTGGCGTGAGAGGGAGGTCGATCTTGAGCTCGGGGAAGTCATTCTAGAGCTAGATCCATCCTATCTAAGGTGAGTTGTGACCAAAGGTTAGCTATTAAGCTTGTGTGAAGTTTGATTGATGAGTTTGTGGCGTTCTTGGTTAGAATTCGCGTGAAGGTTGTGAGTTGCAGGGGAGTATCGATCGATACTAGGGGTGTATCGGTCGATACCAGTCTCCTGTCGGTAGACTTGTGTTTTAGTATCGATCGATGCCAGGGGTGTATCGGTCGATACCAGTCTCATGTCGGTAGACTTGTGTTTTAGTATCGATCGATGCCAGGGGTGTATCGGTTGATATCAGTCCCTTGTCGGGAGACTTGTATTGTTTGGGTATCGATCGATACCAGGGGTGTATCGATCGATACCAGTTGTTGGTTGTGCCTTGAAAGCGTGTTGTGTGTTTACTTTTCAGGCTGTGTGTTTAGCTTTTCTTGGAGTAGAATTGCTAGGCGTTGGTTTAGTTTTTCATGGAGTTGAATTACTAATTGTGCTGGAAGTTTTAGCCTGTTCTTGGGAGGATCAATCTCACTCAGCATTTGGTTAGCCAAATGTTGATGCATCACTTTTGTCGATGCAGGTAAAGATAAGGCGTGATCGTGGAATCGAGGCAGTGAAGAGGGGATGATTAGGACCCGGGGTTTTGTTGTTATTGTTGTTGCTTTTGCTGTTCTAGAACTGTTAGCTTGTGTAAGCTGTAGAACTTGTTCTTGTGCTGTTTAATTAACCTTGTGTTGTTTAATTCATTCTGGAAATAAAATAAAAAAAAAAAAAGAGTGTGGTCGTTTCACTATGAGAATTCGAATAACATGGTTTTGTCTAGTAAACGGTCCAATTCAGAACCAAAACGGCAATATAAGGCCAAAATGCGAAGAACAAACCGTTATTGATTAAGATACACAAGTTGGCGTGCTTAGATTAAAAATAAGAACTAGAGCCTCCTAAAGGTGGAAGGAGAAGCAACCGTTACTTGTTTTCTCATTTCTTTAAAGAAACCTCAAAAGCCCTATGAGAATTCGAAAAATGGGGTTTCGTCTAGGAAACGGTCCAATTGAGACCCAAAACGGCAATATAAGACAAAATGCGAAGAACATACCGTTATTGATTAAGATACACAAGTTGGAGTGCTGTGATTAAAAATAGGAACTAGAGCCTCCTAAAGGTGGAAGGAGAAGCATATGTTACTTTTTTCTCATTTCTTTAAAGAAACCTCAAAGTCCCTATGAGAATTCGAATAACGGGATTTCGTCTATTAAACGGTCCAATTGAGACCCAAAACGGCAATATAGGACAAAATGCGAAGAACATACCGTTATTGATTAAGATACACTGGATGGAGTGCTGACATTAGAAATAGGAACTTGAGCCTCTTAGGGTAGAAGGAGAAGCATTTGTTACTTTTTTCTCATTTCTTTAAAGAAACCTCAAAAGCCCTATGAGAATTCCAAAAACGGGGTTTCGTCTAGGAAACGGTCCAATTGAGACCCAAAACGGTAATATAAGACCAAATGCGAAGAACATATACCGTTATTGATTAAGATACACAAGTTGGAGTGCTGAGATTAAATCTAAGAACTAGAGCCTCCTAAAGGTGGAAGGAGAAGCAACTGTTACTTGTTTTCTCATTTCTTTAAAGAAACCTCAAAGTCCCTATGAGAATTCGAAAAACAGGGTTTCTTCTAGTAAGCGGTCGAATTCAGACCCTAAACGGCAATATAAGGCCAAAATGCGAAGAACAAACCGTTATTGATTAAGATACACAAGTTGGAGTGATGAGATTAAAAATAGGAACTAGAGCCTCCTAAAGGTGGAAAGAGAAGCTTATGTTACTTTTTTCTCATTTCTTTAAAGAAACCTCAAAGTCCCTATGAGAATTCGAATAACGGGATTTCGTCTAGTAAACGGTCCAATTCAGACCAATATGGCAATATAAGGCCAAAATTCGAAAAACACACCGTTATTGATTATGATACCCAAGATGGAGTGCTGAGATTAGATATAGGAACTAGAGCCTCCTAATGGTGGAAAGAGAAGCATATGTTACTTGTTTTCTCATATCTTTAAGGAAACCTCAAAGTCTCTATGAGAATTCGAAAAATGGGGTTTCGTATAATAAACGGTCCAATTGAGACCCAGTACGGCAATATAAGACAAAATTGGAAGAACATACCGTTATTGATGAACAAACCCTTATTGATTAAGATACACAAGTTGGAGTGTTGGGATTAAAAATAGGAACTAGAGCCTCCTAAAGGTGGATGGAGAAGCATATGTTACTTTTTCTCATTTCTTTAAATAAACCTCAAAGTCCCTATGAGAATTCGAATAACGGGATTTCGTCTAGTAAACGGTCCAATTCAGACCAATATGGCAATATAAGGCCAAAATTTGAAAAACACACCGTTATTGATTATGATACCCAAGATGGAGTGCTGAGATTAGATATAGGAACTAGAGCCTCCTAATGGTGGAAAGAGAAGCATATGTTACTTGTTTTCTCATCTCTTTAAGGAAACCTCAAAGTCTCTATGAGAATTCGAAAAATGGGGTTTCGTATAATAAACGGTCCAATTGAAACCCAGTACGGCAATATAAGACAAAATGCGAAGAACATACCGTTATTGATGAACAAACCGTTATTGATTAAGATACACAAGTTGGAGTGTTGGGATTAAAAATAGGAACTAGAACCTCCTAAAGGTGGATGGAGAAGCATATGTTACTTTTTCTCATTTCTTTAAAGAAACCTCAAAGTCCCTATGAGAATTCGAATAACGGGATTTCGTCTAATAAACGGTTCAATTCAGACCAATATGGCAATATAAGGCCAAAATTTGAAAAGCACACCGTTATTGATTATGATACCCAAGATAGAGTGCTGAGATTAGATATAGGAAGTAGAGCCTCCTAATGGTGGAAAGAGAAGCATATGTTACTTGTTTTCTCATCTCTTTAAGGAAACCTCAAAGTCCCTATGAGAATTCGAAAAATGGGGTTTCGTATAATAAACGGTCCAATTGAGACCCAGTACGGCAATATAAGACAAAATGCGAAGAACATACCGTTATTGATGAACAAACCGTTATTGATTAAGGTACACAAGTTGGAGTGTTGGGATTAAAAATAGGAACTAGAGCCTCCTAAAGGTGGATGGAGAAGCATATGTTACTTTTTCTCATTTCTTTAAAGAAACCTCAAAGTCCCTATGAGAATTCGAATAACGGGATTTCGTCTAGTAAAAGGTCCAATTCAGACCCAATATGGCAATATAAAGCCAAAATTCGAAAAACACACCGTTATTGATTATGAAACACAAGATGGAGGGCTGAGATTAGAAATAGGAACTAGAGCCTCCAAAGGTGTAAGGAGAAGCATATGTTACTTGTTTTCTCATTTCTTTAAGGAAACCTCAAAGTCTCTGTGAGAGTTCAAAAAATGGGGTTTCGTCTAATATACGGTCCAATTGAGACCCAGAACGGCAATATAAGACAAAATGCGAAGAACATACCGTTATTGATGAACATACACAAGATGGAATCCTGAGATTAGAAATAAGAACTAGAACCTCCTAAAGGTGGAAGGAGAAGCATCTATTACGTTTTGCTCATTTCTTTAAAGAAACCTCAAAGTCCCTATTAGAATTCGAATAACATGATTTTGTCTAGTAAACGGTCAAATTCAGACCCAAAACGGCAATATAAGGCCAAAATGCGAAGAACAAACCGTTATTGATTAATATACACAAGTTGGAGTGCTGAGATTAAAAATAGGTACTAGAGCCTCCTAAAGGTGGAAGGAGTAGCATCTGTTAATTTTTGCTCATTTCTTTAAAGAAACCTCAAAGTCCCTATGAGAATTCGAATAACATGATTTTGTCTAGTAAACGGTCCAATTCAGAACCAAAACGGCAATATAAGGCCAAAATGCGAAGAACAAACCGTTATTGATTAAGATACACAAGTTGGCGTGCTTAGATTAAAAATAAGAACTAGAGCCTGCTAAAGGTGGAAGGAGAAGCAACCGTTACTTGTTTTCTCATTTCTTTAAAGAAACCTCAAAAGGCCTATGAGAATTCGAAAAACAGGGTTTCGTCTAGGAAACGGTCCAATTGAGACACAAAACGGCAATATAAGACAAAATGCGAAGAACATACTGTTATTGATTAAGATACACAGGATTGAGTGCTGACATTAGAAATAGGAACTTGAGCCTCTTAGGGTGGAAGGAGAAGCATTTGTTACTTTTTCTCATTTCTTTAAAGAAACCTCAAAGTCCCTATGAGAATTCTAATAACGGGATTTCGTCTAATAAACGGTCCAACTGAAACCCAAAACGGCAATATAAGACAAAATGCGAAGAACATACCGTTATTGATTAAGATACACAGGATGGAGTGCTGACATTAGAAATAGGAACTTGAGCCTCTTAGGGTGGAAGGAGAAGCATTTGTTACTTTTTTCTCATTTCTTTAAATAAACCTCAAAGTCCCTATGAGAATTCGAAAAATAGGGTTTCGTCCAGTAAACGGTCCAATTAAGACCCTAAACGGAAATATAAGGCCAAAATGCGAAAAACAAACCGTTATGGATTAAGATACACAAGTTGGAGTGCTGAGATTAAAATTAGGAACTAGAGCCTCCTAAAGGTGGAAGGAGAAGCATATGTTACTTTATTCTCATTTCTTTAAAGAAACCTCAAAGTCCCTATGAGAATTCTAATAACGGGATTTCGTCTAATAAATGGTCCAACTGAGACCCAAAACGGCAATATAAGACAAAATGCGAAGAACATACCGTTATTGATTAAGATACACATGATGGAGTGCTGACATTAGAAATAGGAACTTGAGCCTCTTAGGGTGGAAGGAGAAGCATTTGTTACTTTTTTCCCATTTCTGTAAAGAAACCTCAAAGTCCCTATGAGAATTCGAAAAACAGGGTTTCGTCCAGTAAACGGTCGAATTCAGACCCTAAACGGCAATATAAGGCCAAAATGGGAAGAACAAATTGTTATTGATTAAGATACACAAGTTGGAGTGCTGAGATTAAAAATAGGAACTAGAGCCTCCTAAAGGTGGAAAGAGAAGCATATGTTACTTTTTTCTCATTTCTTTAAAGAAACCTCAAAGTCCCTATGAGAATTCTAATAACGGGATTTCGTCTAAAAAATGGTCCAACTGAGACCCAAAACGGCAATATAAGGCCAAAATGCGAAGAACAAACCATTATTGATTAATATACACAAGTTGGAGTGCTGAGATTAAAAATAGGTACTAGAGCCTCCTAAAGGTGGAAGGAGAAGCATCTGTTAATTTTTGCTCATTTCTTTAAAGAAACCTCAAAGTCCCTATGAGAATTCGAATAACATGATTTTGTCTAGTAAACGGTCCAATTCAGAACCAAAACGGCAATATAAGGCAAAAATGCGAAGAACAAACCGTTATTGATTAAGATACACAAGTTGGCGTGCTTAGATTAAAAATAAGAACTAGAGCCTCCTAAAGGTGGAAGGAGAAGCAACCGTTACTTGTTTTCTCATTTCTTTAAAGAAACCTCAAAAGGCCTATGAGAATTCGAAAAACAGGGTTTCGTCTAGGAAACGGTCCAATTGAGACACAAAACGGCAATATAAGACAAAATGCGAAGAACATACTGTTATTGATTAAGATACACAGGATTGAGTGCTGACATTAGAAATAAGAACTTGAGCCTCTTAGGGTGGAAGGAGAAGCATTTGTTACTTTTTCTCATTTCTTTAAAGAAACCTCAAAGTCCCTATGAGAATTCTAATAACGGGATTTCGTCTAATAAACGGTCAAACTGAAACCCAAAACGGCAATATAAGACAAAATGCGAAGAACATACCGTTATTGATTAAGATACACAGGATGGAGTGTTGACATTAGAAATAGGAACTTGAGCCTCTTAGGGTGGAAGGAGAAGCATTTGTTACTTTTTTCTCATTTCTGTAAATAAACCTCAAAGTCCCTATGAGAATTCGAAAAATAGGGTTTCGTCCAGTAAACGGTCCAACTTAGACCCTAAACGGCAATATAAGGCCAAAATTCGAAAAACACACCGTTATTGATTATGATACCCAAGATGGAGTGCTGAGATTAGATATAGGAACTAGAGCCTCCTAAAGGTGGAAGGAGAAGCATATGTTACTTTATTCTCATTTCTTTAAAGAAACATCAAAGTCCCTATGAGAATTCTAATAACGGGATTTCGTCTAATAAATGGTCCAACTGAGACCCAAAACGGCAATATAAGACAAAATGCGAAGAACATACCGTTATTGATTAAGATACACATGATGGAGTGCTGACATTAGAAATAGGAACTTGAGCCTCTTAGGGTGGAAGGAGAAGCATCTGCTACTTTTTTCTCATTTCTTTAAAGAAACCTCAAAGTCCCTATGAGAATTCGAATAACATGATTTCGTCTAGTAAACGGTCCAATTCAGACCCAAAACTGCAATATAAGACCAAAATGCGAAGAACAACCCGTTATTGATTAAGATAGACAAGTTGGAGTGCTGTGATTAAAAATAGGAACTAGAGCCTCCTAAAGGTGGAAGGAGAAGCATATGTTACTTTTTGCTCATTTTTTAAAGAAACCTCAAACTCCCTATGAGAATTCGAATAACATGATTTCGTCTAGTAAACGGTCAAATTAAGAACCAAAAATGCAATATAAGGCCAAAATGCGAAGAACAAACCGTTATATATTAAGATATAAAAGTTGCAGTGCTGAGATTAAAAATAAGAACTAGAGCCTCCTAAAGTTTGAAGGAGAAGCAATTGTTACTTGTTTTCTCATTTCTTTAAAGATACCTCAAAAGCCCTATGAGAATTCGAAAAACGGGGTTTCGTCTAGGAAACGGTCCAATTGAGACCCAAAACGGCAATATAAGACAAAATGCGAAGAACATACCGTTATTGATTAAGATACACAGGATGGAGTGCTGACATTAGAAATAGGAACTTGAGCCTCTTAGGGTGGAAGGAGAAGCATTTGTTACTTTTTTCTCATTTCTTTAAAGAAACCTCAAAGTCCCTATGAGAATTCGAAAAACAGGGTTTCGTCCAGTAAACGGTCCAACTAAGACCCTAAACGGCAATATAAGGCCAAAATGCGAAGAACAAACCGTTATTGATTAAGATACACAAGTTGGAGTGCTGGGATTAAAAATAGGAACTAGAGCCTCATGAAGGTGGAAGGAGAAGCATATGTTACTTTTTCTCATTTCTTTAAAGAAACCTCAAAGTCCCTATGAGAATTCGAATAACGGGATTTCGTCTAGTAAATGGTCCAATTGAGACCCAAAACGGCAATATAAGACAAAATGCGAAGAACATACCGTTATTGATTAAGATACACAGATGGAGTGCTGACATTAGAAATAGGAACTTGAGCCTCTTAGGGTGGAAGGAGAAGCATTTGTTATTTTTTTCTCATTTCTTTAGAGAAACCTCAAAGTCCCTATGAGAATTCGAAAAACAGGGTTTCGTCCAGTAAACGGTCGAATTCAGACCCTAAACGGCAATATAAGGCCAAAATGCGAAGAACAAACCGTTATTGAGTAAGATACACAAGTTGGAGTGCTGAGATTAAAATTAGGAACTAGAGCCTCCTAAAGGTGGAAAGAGAAGCATATGTTACTTTTTCTCATTTGTTTAAAGAAACCTGAAACTCCCTATGAGAATTCGAATAACGGGATTTCGTCTAGTAAACGATCCAATTCAGACCCAAAACGGCAATATAAGACAAAATGCGAAGAACATACCGTTATTGATTAAGATACACAAGTTGGAGTGCTGAGATTAAAAATAGGAACTAGAACCTCCTAAAGGTGGAAGGAGAAGCATATGTTACTTTTTTCTCATTTCTTTAAAGAAACCTCAAAGTCCCTATGAGAATTCGAATAACGGGATTTCGTCTAGTAAACGGTCCAATTGAGACCCAAAACGGCAATATAAGACAAAGGAACTTGAGCCTCTTACGGTGGAAGGAGAAGCATTTGTTACTTTTTTCCCATTTCTTTAAAGAAACCTCAAAAGCCCTATGAGAATTCGAAAAACGGGGTTTCGTCTAGGAAACGGTCCAATTGAGATCCAAAATGGCAATATAAGACCAAATGGGAAGAACATACCGTTATTCGTTAAGATACACAGGATGGAGTGCTTACATTAGAAATATGAACTTTTGCCTCTTAGGGTGGAAGGAGAAGCATTTGTTACTTTTTTCTCATTTCTTTAAAGAAACCGCAAAGTCCCTATGAGAATTCGAATAACGGGATTTCGTCTAGTAAACGGTCCAATTGAGACCCAAAACGGCAATATAAGACAAAATGGCGAAGAACATATCGTTATTGATTAAGATACACAGGATGGAGTGCTGACATTAGAAATAGGAACTTGAGCCTCTTAGGGTGGAAGGAGAAGCATTTGTTACTTTTTCTCATTTCTTTAAAGAAACGTCAAAAGCCATATGCGAATTCGAAAAATGGGGTTTCGTCTAGGAAACGGTCCAATTGAGACCCAAAATGGCAATATAAGACCAAATGCGAAGAACATACCGTTATTGATTAAGATACACAGGATGGAGTGCTGACATTAGAAATAGGAACTTGAGCCTCTTAGGGTGGAAGGAGAAGCATTTGTTACTTTTTCTCATTTCTTTAAAGAAACCTCAAAAGCCCTATGACAATTCGAAAAACGGGGTTTTGTCTAGGAAACGGTCCAATTGAGACCCAAAACGGCAATATAAGACCAAATGCGAAGAACATACCGTTATTGATTAAGATACACAAGATGGAATCCTGAGAGTAGAAATAGGAACTTGAGCCTCTTAGGGTGGAAGGAGAAGCATATGTTACATACCGTTATTGATGAACAAACCGTTATTGATTAAGATACACAAGTTCGAGTGCTGGGATTAAAAATAGGAACTAGAGCCTCCTAAAGGTGGAAGGAGAAGCATACATTACTTTTTCTCATTTTTTTAAAGAAACCTCAAAGTCCCTATGATAATTCGAAAAACATGATTTCGTCAGGAAAACAGTCCAATTCAGAACCAAAACGGCAATATACGGCCAAAATGCGAAGACCAAACCGTTATTGATTAATATACACAAGTTGGAGTGCTGAGATTAAAAATAGGTACTAGAGCGTCCTAAAGGTGGAAGGAGAAGCATATGTTACTTTTTGCTCATTTCTTTAAAGAATCCTCAAAGTCCCTATGAGAATTTGAATAACATGATTTCGTCTAGTAAACGGTCCAATTCAGAACCAAAACGGCAATATAAGGCCAAAATGCAAAGAACAAACCGTTATTGATTAAGATACACAAGTTGGAGTGCTGAGATTAAAAATAGGAACTAGAGCCTCCTAAAGGTGGAAGGAGATGCATATGTTACTTTTTCGAAAAACGTTACTTATTCAAGGATGATGAGATTGATAAAGGTCGATCTATTTCCACTGAGCTTTTCAACGCCATTAGAGGATCGAGGATTGCGATTGTCGCGTTTTTCCAACAATTTTGCAAGTTCGAGCTGGTGCTTGGATGAGTTGGTGGAAATCATGAACAGCAGAGAAGAACGAGGCCTAATTGTGATACCCATTTTCTGCAGATATCAGATGATAAGATCATTAGGCTGCACGATAAGTAAGACTACCATAGGACGAGCTCTCTTTAGTCAACTCTCCTGTCTGTTTCTACCCAGTATTTTCATTGTTAAGACTAAGGAAAATTACACAAGGGCCAACTCCGACGACTACAACACGAAGCTGTACTTGCAAAAACAGTTTTTGGCTGAATGTTTGGACCAGAAAAACATAAAGATACATGGTTTAGGCGCGGTGGAAGAAAGGTTAAGGCATAAGAAAGTTCTTGTGGTTTTTGATGATGTGGATGATCAAGTCCTCTTAAATGCCTTGGTGGGGAAAACTACGTGGTTCGGTCCTGGAAGTTGAATTGTTGTTATTTCATAGAATAGGGACCTTCTAACGGCCCGTGGAATTGAATCTGATCGTATTTATGACTTATTAAAAATAAGAACTAGAGCCTTCTAAAGGTGGAAGGAGAAGCAACTGTTACTTATTTTCTCATTTCTTTAAAGATACCTCAAAAGCCCTATGAGAATTCGAAAAACGGGGTTTCGTCTAGGAAACGGTCCAATTGAGACCCCAAACAGCAATATAAGACAAAATGCGAAGAACATACCGTTATTAATTAAGATACACAGGATGGAGTGCTGACATTAGAAATAGGAACTTGAGCCTCTTAGGGTGGAAGGAGAAGCATTTGTTACTTTTTTCTCATTTCTTTAAAGAAACCTCAAAGTCCCTACGAGAATTCAAATAACATGATTTCGTCTAGTAAACGGTCCAATTCAGAACCAAAACGGCAATATAAGGCCAAAATACGAAGAACAAACCTTTATTGATTAATATACACAAGTTGGAGTGCTGAGATTAAAAATAGGTACTAGAGCCTCCTAAAAGTGGAAGGAGAAGCATCTATTACTTTTTGCTCATTTTGTTAAAGAAACCTCAAAGTCCCTATTAGAATTCCAATAACATGATTTCGTCTAGTAAACGGTCCAATTCAGAACCAAAACGGCAATTTAAGGCCAAAATGCGAAGAACAAACCGTTATTGATTAAGATACACAAGTTGGTGTGCTTAGATTAAAAATAAGAACTAGAGCCTTCTAAAGGTGGAAGGAGAAGCAACCGTTACTTATTTTCTCATTTCTTTAAAGATACCTCAAAAGCCCTATGAGAATTCAAAAAACGGGGTTTCATCCAGTAAACGGTCCAACTAAGACCCTAAACGGCAATATAAGGCCAAAATGCGAAGAACAAACCGTTATTGATTAAGATACACAAGTTGGAGTGTTGGGATTAAAAATAGGAACTAGAGCCTCCTAAAGGTGGAAGGAGAAGCATATGTTACTTTTTCTCATTTCTTTAAAGAAACCTCAAAGTCCCTATGAGAATTTGAATAACGGGATTTCGTCTAGTAAACGGTCCAATTGAGACCCAAAACGGCAATATAAGACAAAATGCGAAGAACATACCGTTATTGATTAAGATACACAGATGGAGTGCTGACATTAGAAATAGGAACTTGAGCCTCTTAGGGTGGAAGGAGAAGCATTTGTTACTTTTTTCTCATTTCTTTAAAGAAACCTCAAAGTCCTTATGAGAATTCGAAAAACAGGGTTTCATCCAGTAAACGGTCGAATTCTTACCCTAAACGGCAATATAAGGCCAAAACGCGAAGAACAAACCGTTATTGATTAAGATACACAAGTTGGAGTGCTGAGATTAAAAATAGGAACTAGAGCCTCCTAAAGGTGGAAAGAGAAGCATATGTTACTTTTTCTCATTTGTTTAAAGAAACCTCAAACTCCCTATGAGAATTCGAATAACGGGATTTCGTCTAGTAAACGGTCCAATTCAGACCAATATGGCAATATAAGGCCAAAATTCGAAAAACACACCGTTATTGATTATGATACCCAAGATGGAGTGCTGAGATTAGATATAGGAACTAGAGCCTCCTAATGGTGGAAAGAGAAGTATATGTTACTTGTTTTCTCATTTGTTTAAGGAAACCTCAAAGTCCCTATGAGAATTCGAAAAATGGGGTTTCGTATAATAAACCGTCCAATTGAGACCCAGTACGGCAATATAAGACAAAATGCGAAGAACGTACCGTTATTGATTAAGATACACAAGATGGAATCCTGAGATTAGAAATGGGAACTTGAGCCTCTTAGGGTGGAAGGAGAAGCATCTGTTACTTTTTTCTCATTTCTTTAAAGAAACCTCAAAGTCCCTATGAGAATTCGAATAACATGATTTCGTCTAGTAAACGGTCCAATTCAGACCCAAAACTGCAATATAAGACCAAAATGCGAAGAACAACCCGTTATTGATTAAGATAGACAAGTTGGAGTGCTGTGATTAAAAATAGGAACTAGAGCCTCCTAAAGGTGGAAGGAGAAGCATATGTTACTTTTTGCTCATTTTTTAAAGAAACCTCAAAGTCCCTATGAGAATTCGAAAAACGGAGTTTCGTCTTTTAAACGGTCCAATTGAGACCCAAAAACGGCAATATAAGACAAAATGCGAAGAACATACCGTTATTGATTAAAATACACAAGATGGAGTGCTGAGATTAGAAATAGGAACTTGAGCCTCTTAGGGTGGAAGGAGAAGCATTTGTTACTTTTTCTCATTTCTTTAAAGAAACCTCAAAGTCCCTATGAGAATTAGAATACCATGATTTCGTCTAGTAAACGGTCCAATTAAGAACCAAAACGGCAATATAAGGCCAAATGCGAAGAACAAACCGTTATTGATTAAGATACACAAGTTGGAGTGCTGAGATTAAAAATATGAACTAGGGCCTCCTAAAGGTGGAAGGAGAAGCAACCGTTACTTGTTTTCTCATTTCTGTAAAGAAACCTCAAAAGCCCTATGAGAATTTGAAAAACGGGGTTTCGTCTAGTAAACGGTCCAATTGAGACCCAAAATGGCAATATAAGAAAATATGCGAAGAACATACCGTTATTGATTAAGGTACACAAGATGGAGTGTTGAGATTAGAAATAGGAACTTGAGCCACTTACGGTGGAAGGAGAAGCATTTGTTACTTGTTTTCTCATTTCTTTAAAGAAACCTCACAATCTAATTGAGAATTCGAGAAACGGGATTTCGTCTAGTAAACGGTCCAACTGAGACCCAAAACGGCAATATAAGGCCAAAATGCAAAGAACACACCGTTATTGATTAAGATACATAAGATGGAATGCTGAGATTAGAAATAGGAACTAGAGCCTCCTAAAGATGGAAGGAGAAGCAGCTGCTACTTGTTTTCTCATTTCTTTAAAGAAACCTCACAGTCTCTATGTGAATTCGAATAACGGGACATCGTCTAGTAAACAGTCCAATTCAGACCCAAAACGGCAATATTATGCCAAAATGCGAAGAACAAACCGTTATTGATTAAGATACACAAGTTGGAGTGCTGAGATTAAAAATAGGAACTAGATCCTCCTAAAGGTGGAAGGAGAAGCATTTGTTACTTTTTCTCATTTCTTTAAGGAAACCTCAATGTTCCTATGACAATTCGAAAACAGGGTTTCGTCCAGTAAACGGTCCAATTGAGACCCTAAACGACAATATAAGGCCAAAATGCGAAGAACAAACCATTATTGATTAAGATACACAAGTTGGAGTGCTGAGATTAAAAATAGGAACTAGAGCCTCCTAAAGGTGGAAGGAGAAGCATATGTTACTATTTGCTCATTTCTTTAAACAACCTCAAAGTCCCTATGATAATTCGAAAAACATGATTTCGTCTAGTAAACGGTCTAATTCAGAACCAAAACGGCAATATAAGGCCAAAATGCGAAGAACAAACCGTTATTGATTAAGATACACAAGTTGGAGTGCTGAGATTAAAAATATGAACTAGGGCCTCCTAAAGGTGGAAGGAGAAGCAACCGTTACTTGTTTTCTCATTTCTGTAAAGAAACCTCAAAAGCCCTATGAGAATTTGAAAAACGGGGTTTCGTCTAGCAAACGGTCCAATTGAGACCCAAAACGGCAATATAAGAAAATATGCGAAGAACATACCGTTATTGATTAAGGTACACAAGATGGAGTGTTGAGATTAGAAATAGGAACTTGAGCCTCTTACGGTGGAAGGAGAAGCATTTGTTACTTGTTTTCTCATTTCTTTAAAGAAACCTCACAGTCTAATTGAGAATTCGGGAAACGGGATTTCGTCTAGTAAACGGTCCAACTAAGACCCAGAACGGCAATATAAGGCCAAAATGCAAAGAACACACCGTTATTGATTAAGATACATAAGATGGAATGCTGAGATTAGAAATAGGAACTAGAGCCTCCTAAATATGGAAGGAGAAGCAGCTGCTACTTGTTTTCTCATTTCTTTAAAGAAACCTTACAGTCTCTATGTGAATTCGAATAACGGGATTTCGTCTAGTAAACAGTCCAATTCAGACCCAAAACGGCAATATTTTGCCAAAATGCGAAGAACAAACCATTATTGATTAAGATACACAAGATGGAGTGCTGAGATTAAAAATAGGAACTAGAGCCTCCTAAAGGTGGAAGGAGAAGTAACTGTTACTTGTTTTCTCATTTCTTTAAAGAAACCTCAAAGTCCCTATGAGAATTCGAAAAACGGGGTTTCGTCTAGTAAACGGTCCAATTGAGACCCAAAACGGGAATATAAGAAAAAATGCGAAGAACATACCGTTATTTATTAAGATACACAAGATGGAGTGCTGAGATTAGAAATATGAACTTGAGCCTCTTAGGGTGGAAGGAGAAGCATTTGTTACTTTTTCTCATTTCTTTAAGGAAACCTCAATGTTCCTATGACAATTCGAAAACAGGGTTTCGTCCAGTAAACGGTCCAATTGAGACCCTAAACGGCAATATAAGGCCAAAATGCGAAGAACAAACCATTATTGATTAAGATACACAAGTTGGAGTGCTGAGATTAAAAATAGGAACTAGAGCCTCCTAAAGGTGGAAGGAGAAGTAACTGTTACTTGTTTTCTCATTTCTTTAAAGAAACCTCAAAGTCCCTATGAGAATTCGAAAAACGGGGTTTCGTCTAGTAAACGGTCCAATTGAGACCCAAAACGGGAATATAAGAAAAAATGCGAAGAACATACCGTTATTTATTAAGATACACAAGATGGAGTGCTGAGATTAGAAATATGAACTTGAGCCTCTTAGGGTGGAAGGAGAAGCATTTGTTACTTTTTCTCATTTCTTTAAGGAAACCTCAATGTTCCTATGACAATTCGAAAACAGGGTTTCGTCCAGTAAACGGTCCAATTGAGACCCTAAACGGCAATATAAGACCAAAATGCGAAGAACAAACCATTATTGATTAAGATACACAAGTTGGAGTGCTGAGATTAAAAATAGGAACTAGAGCCTCCTAGAGGTGGAAGGAGAAGCATAGGTTACTTTTTGCTCATTTCTGTAAAGAAACCTCGAAGTCCCTATGAGAATTTGAAAAACATGATTTCGTTTAGTAAACGGTCCAATTGAGACCCTAAACGGCAATATAAGGCCAAAATGCGAAGAACAAACCATTATTGATTAAGATACACAAGTTGGAGTGCTGAGATTAAAAATAGGAACTAGAGCCTCCTAAAGGTGGAAGGAGAAGCATATGCTACTATTTGCTCATTTCTATAAAGAAACCTCAAAGTCCCTATGATAATTCGAAAAACATGATTTTGTCTAGTAAACAGTCCAATTCAGAACCAAAACGGCAATATAAGGCCAAAATGCGAAGAACAAACCGTTATTGATTAAGATACACAAGTTGGAGTGCTGAGATTAAAAATATGAACTAGGGCCTCCTAAAGGTGGAAGGAGAAGCATTTGTTACATGTTTTCTCATTTCTTTAAAGAAACCTCACAGTCTAATTGAGAGTTCGAGAAACGGGATTTCGTCTAGTAAACGGTCCAACTGAGACCCAAAACGGCAATATAAGGCCAAAATGCAAAGAACACACCGTTATTGATTAAGATACACAAGTTGGAGTGCTGAGATTAAAAATATGAACTAGGGCCTCCTAAAGGTGGAAGGAGATGCATATGTTATTTTTTCTCATTTCTTTAAAGAAACCTCAAAGTCCCTATGAGAATTCGAAAAACATTATTTCGTCTAGTAAACGGTCCAATTCAGAACCAAAACGGCAATAAAAGGCCAAAATGCGAAGAACAAACCATTATTGATTAAGATACACAAGTTGGAGTGCTGAGATGAAAAATAAGAACTATAGCCTCCTAAAGGTGGAAGGAGAAGCAACCGTTACTTTTTTCTCAATTCTGTATAGAAACCTCAAAAGCCCTATGAGAATTCAAAAAACGAGATTTTGTCTCGTAAACGGTCCAATTCAGACCCAAAACGGCAATATAAGGCCAAAATGCGAAGAACATACTGTTATTGATTAAGATACACAAGTTGGAGTGCTGATATATTAAAAATAGGAACTAATGCCTCCTAAAGGTGGAAGCAGAAGCAGTTGTTACTTGTTTTCTCATTTCTTTAAAGAAACCTAAAAGTCAATATGAGAAATTGAAAAATGGGATTTCGTCTAGTAATCGTTCCAATTCAGACCCAAAACAATAATGTAAGGCCAAAATGCGAAGAACATACCGTTATTGATTAAGATACACGAGATGGAGTGTTGAGATTAGAAATAGGAACTAGAACCTCCTAAAGGTGGAAGGAGAAGCAGCTATTACTTGTTTTCTCATTCCTTTAAGGAAACCTCAAAGTCCCTATGAAAATTCGAAAAATGGGCTTTGGTCTAGTAAACGGTCCAAATGAGACCCAAAACGGAAATATAAGGCCAAAATGCAAAGAACACACCGTTATTGATTAAGATACACAAGATGGAATGTTGAGATTAGAAATAGGAACTAGAGCCTCCTAAAGATGGAATGAGTAGTAGCTGCTACTTGTTTTCTCATTTCTATAAAGAAACCTCACAGTCTATATGAGAATTCGAAAAACGGGATTTCGTCTAGTAAACGGTCCAACTGAGACCCAAAACGGCAATATAAGGCCAAAATGCAAAGAACACACCGTTATTGATTAAGATACACAAGATGGAATGCTGAGATTAGAAATAGGAACTAGAGCCTCTTACGGTGGAAGGAGAAGCATTTGTTACTTGTTTTCTCATTTCTTTAAAGAAACGTCACAGTCTAATTGAGAATTCGAGAAACGGGATTTCGTCTAGTAAACGGTCCAACTGAGACCCAAAACAGCAATATAAGGCCAAAATGCAAAGAACACACCGTTATTGATTAAGATACATAAGATGGAATGCTGAGATTAGAAATAGGAACTAGAGCCTCCTAAATATGGAAGGAGAAGCAGCTGCTACTTGTTTTCTCATTTCTTTAAAGAAACCTCACAGTCTCTATGTGAATTCGAATAACGGGATTTCGTCTAGTAAACAATCCAATTCAGACCCAAAACGGCAATATTATTCCAAAATGCGAAGAACAAACCGTTATTGATTAAGATACACAAGTTGGAGTGTTGATATTAAAAATAGGAACTAGATCATCCTAAAGGTGGAAGGATAAGTAATTGTTACTTGTTTTCTCATTTCTTTAAAGAAACCTCAAAGTCCCTATGAGAATTCGAAAAACGGGGTTTCGTCTAGTAAACGGTCCAATTGAGACCCAAAACGAGAATATAAGACAAAATGCGAAGAACATACCGTTATTTATTAAGATACACAAGATGGAGTGTTGAGATTAGAAATATGAACTTGAGCCTCTTAGGGTGGAAGGAGAAGCATTTGTTACTTTTTCTCATTTCTTTAAGGAAACCTCAATGTTTCTATAAGAATTCGAAAACAGGGTTTCGTCCAATAAACGGTCCAATTGAGACCCTAAACGGCAATATAAGGCCAAAATGCGAAGAACAAACCATTATTGATTAAGATACACAAGTTGGAATGCTAGATTAAAAATAGGAACTAGAGCCTCCTAAAGGTGGAAGGAGAAACATATGTTACTATTTGCTCATTTCTTTAAAGAAACCTCAAAGTCCCTATGATAATTCGAAAAACATGATTTCGTCTAGTAAACGGTCCAATTCAGAACCAAAACGGCAATATAAGGCCAAAATGCGAAGAACAAACCGTTATTGATTAAGATACACAAGTTGGAGTGCTGAGATTAAAAATATGAACTAGGGCCTCCTAAAGGTGGAAGGAGAAGCATTTGTTACTTGTTTTCTCATTTCTTTAAAGAAACCTCACAGTCTAATTGAGAATTCGAGAAACGGGATTTCGTCTAGTAAACGGTCTAACTGAGACCCAAAACGGCAATATAAGGCCAAAATGCAAAGAACACACCGTTATTGATTAAGATACATAAGATGGAATGCTGAGATTAGAAATAGGAACTAGAGCCTCCTAAAGATGGAAGGAGAAGCAGCTGCTACTTTTTTCTCATTTCTTTAAAGAAACCTCACAGTCTCTATGTGAATTCGAATAACGGGATTTCGTCTAGTAAACAGTCCAATTCAGACCCAAAACGGCAATATTAGGCCAAAATGCGAAGAACAAACCGTTATTGATTAAGATACACAAGTTGGAGTGCTGAGATTAAAAATAGGAACTAGAGCCTCCTAAAGGTGGAAGGAAAAGTAACTGTTACTTGTTTTCTCATTTCTTTAAAGAAACCTCAAAGTCCCTATGAGAATTCGAAAAACGGGGTTTCGTCTAGTAAACGGTCCAATTGAGACCCAAAACGGGAATATAAGACAAAATGCGAAGAACATACCGTTAATTATTAAGATACACAAGATGGAGTGCTGAGGTTAGAAATATGAACTTGAGCCTCTTAGGGTGGAAAGAGAAGCATTTGTTACTTTTTCTCATTTCTTTAAGGAAACCGCAATGTTCCTATGACAATTCGAAAACAGGGTTTCGTCCAGTAAGCGGTCCAATTGAGACCCTAAACGGCAATATAAGGCCAAAATGCGAAGAACAAACCATTATTGATTAAGATACACAAGTTGGAGTGCTGAGATTAAAAATAGGAACTAGAGCCTCCTAGAGGTGGAAGGAGAAGCATATGTTACTTTTTGCTCATTTCTTTAAAGAAACCTCAAAGTCCCTATGAGAATTTGAAAAACATGATTTCGTCTAGTAAACGGTCCAATTCAGAACCAAAACGGCAATATAAGGCCAAAATGGGAAGAACAAACCGTTATTGATTAAGATACACAAGTTGGAGTGCTGAGATTAAAAATAAGAACTAGAGCCTCCGAAAGGTGGAAGGAGAAGCATTTGTTACTTTTTCTCATTTCTTTAAGGAAACCTTAAAGTTCCTATGAGAATTCGAAAACAGGGTTTCGTCCAGTAAACGGTCCAACTCAGACCCAAAACGGCAATATAAGGCCAAAATGCGAAGAACAACCCGTTATTGATTAAGATACACAAGTTGGAGTGTTGAGATTAAAAATAGGAACTAGAGCCTCCTAAAGGTCGAAGGAGAAGCATATGTTAATTTTTCTCATTTCTTTAAAGGAACCTCAAAGTCCCTATGAGAATTCGAATAACGGGATTTCGTGTAAAAAACTGTCCAATTCAGACCCAATATGGCAATATAAGGCAAAAATTCGAAAAACACACTGTTATTGATTATGATACACAAGATGGTGTGCTGGGATTAAAAATAGGAACTAGAGCCTCCTAAAGGTGGAAGGAAAGCGTCTGTTACTTGTTTTCTCATTTCTGTATAGAAACCTCAAAAGTCATATGAGAATATGAAAAACGGGGTTTCGTCTAGTAAACAGTCCAATTGAGACCCAAAACGGCAATATAAGACAAAATGCGAAGAACATAGCGTTATTGATTAATGTACACAAGATGGAGTGCTGAGATTAGATATAGGAACTTGAGCCTCTTACAGTGGAAGGAGAAGCATTTGTTACTTGTTTTCTCATTTCTTTAAAGAAACCTCAAAGTCCCAATGAGAATTCTAAGAACAGAGTTTCGTCCAGTAAACGGTCCAATTCAGAACCAAAACGGCAATATAAGGCCAAAATGCGAAGAACAAACCGTTATTGATTAAGATACATAAGTTGGAGTGCTGAGATTAAAAATAAGAACTAGGGCCTCCTAAAGGTGGAAGGAGAAGCAACCGTTACTTGTTTTCTCATTTCTGTAAAGAAACCTCAAAAGCCCTATGAGAATTTGAAAAACGGGGTTTCGTCTAGTAAACGGTCCAATTGAGACCCACAACGACAATATAAGAAAAAATGCGAAGAACATACCGTTATTGATTAAGGTACACAAGATGGAGTGCTGAGATTAGAAATAGGAACTTGAGCCTCTTACGGTGGAAGGAGAAGCATTTGTTACTTGTTTTCTCATTTCTTTAAAGAAACCTCACAGTCTAATTGAGAATTTGAAAAACGGGATTTCGTCTAATAAACGGTCCAATTGAGACCCTAAACGCCGATATAAGGCCAAAATGCAAAGAACACACCGTTATTGATTAAGATACATAAGATGGAATGCTGAGATTAGAAATAGAAACTAGAGCCTCCTAAAGATGGAAGGAGAAGCAGCTGCTACTTGTTTTCTCATTTCTTTAAAGAAACCTCACAGTCTCTATGTGAATTCGAATAACGGTATTTCGTCTAGTAACAGTCCAATTCAGATCCAAAACGGCAATATTATGCCAAAATGCGAAGAACAAACAGTTATTGATTAAGATACACAAGTTGGAGTGCTGAGATTAAAAATAGGAACTAGAGCCTCCTAAAGGTGGAAAGAGAAGCAATTGTTACTTGTTTTCTCATTTCTTTAAAGAAATCTCAAAGTCCCTATGAGAATTCGAAAAACGGGGTTTCGTCTAGTAAATGGTCCAATTGAGACCCAAAACGGCAATATAAAAAAAATTCGAAGAACATACCGTTATTGATTAAGGTACACAAGATGGAGTGCTGAGATTAGAAATAGGAACTTTAGCCTCTTACGGTGGAAGGAGAAGCATTTGTTACTTTTTTCTCATTTCTTTATAGAAACCTCAAAGTTCCTATGAGAATTCGAAAAACAGAGTTTCGTCCAGTAAATGGTCCAACTGAGACCCTAAACGGCAATATAAGGCCAAAATGCGAAGAACAAACCGTTATTTATTAAGATACACAAGTTGGAGTGCTGAGATTAAAAATAGGAACTAGAGCCTCCTAAAGGTGGAAAGAGAAGCATATGTTACTATTTGCTCATTTCTTTAAAGAAACCTCAAAGTCCCTATGAGAATTCGAAAAACATGATTTTCTCTAGTAAACGGTCCAATTCAGAACCAAAACGGCAATATAAGGCCAAAATGCGAAGAACAAACTGTTATTGATTAAGATACATAAGTTGGAGTGCTGAGATTAAAAATAAGAACTAGGGCCTTCCTCCTAAAGGTGGAAGGAGAAGCAACCGTTACTTGTTTTCTCATTTCTGTAAAGAAACCTCAAAAGCCCTATGAGAATTTGAAAAACGGGGTTTCGTCTAGTAAACGGTCCAATTGAGACCCACAACGACAATATAAGAAAAAATGCGAAGAACATACCGTTATTGATTAAGGTACACAAGATGGAGTGCTGAGATTAGAAATAGGAACTTGAGCATCTTACGGTGGAAGGAGAAGCATTTGTTACTTGTTTTCTCATTTCTTTAAAGAAACCTCACAGTCTAATTGAGAATTTGAAAAACGGGATTTCGTCTAATAAACGGTCCAATTGAGACCCTAAACGCCAATATAAGGCCAAAATGCAAAGAACACACCGTTATTGATTAAGATACATAAGATGGAATGTTGAGATTAGAAATAGAAACTAGAGCCTCCTAAAGATGGAAGGAGAAGCAGCTGCTACTTGTTTTCTCATTTCTTTAAAGAAACCTCACAGTCTCTATGTGAATTCGAATAACGGTATTTCGTCTAGTAACAGTCCAATTCAGACCCAAAACGGCAATATTATGCCAAAATGCGAAGAACAAACCGTTATTGATTAAGATACATAAGTTGGAGTGCTGAGATTAAAAATAAGAACTAGAGCCTCCTAAAGGTGGAAGGAGAAACAACCGTTACTTGTTTTCTCATTTCTGTATAGAAACCTCAAAATTCATATGAGAATATGAAAAACGGGGTTTCGTCTAGTAAACGGTCCAATTGAGACCCAAAACGGCAATATAAGACAAAATGCGAAGAACATACTGTTATTGATTAAGGTACACAAGATGGAGTGCTGAGATTAGAAATAGGAACTTGAGCCTCTTACGGTGGATGGAGAAGCATTTGTTACTTTTTTCGCTTTTCTTTAAAGAAACCTCAAAGTCCTTATGAGAATTCGAATAACATGATTTCGTCTAGTAAACGGTCCAATTCATACCCAAAACGGCAATATAAGGCAAAAATGCGAAGAACAACCCGTTATTGATTAAGATACACAAGTTGGAGTGCTGAGATTAAAAATAGGAACTAGAGCCTCCTAAAGGTGGAAGGAGATGCATATGTTACTTTTTCTCATTTCTTTAAAGAAACCTCAAAGTCCCTATGAGAATTCGAATAACGGAATTTCGTCTAGTAAACGGTCCAATTCCGACCCACTATGGCAATATAAGGCCAAAATTCGAAAAACACACCATTATTGATTATGATACACAAGATGGAGTGCTGGGATTAGAAATAGGAACTAGAGCCTCCTAAAGGTGGAAGGAAAAGCATATGTTACTTGTTTTCTCATTTCTTTTTAGAAACATCAAAGTCCCTATGAGAATTCGAAAAACGGGTTTTCGTCTAGTAAACGGTCCAATTGAGACCCAAAACGGCAATATAAGGCCATAATGCGAAGAACATACCGTTATGGATTAAGATACACAAGTTGGAGTGCTGAGATTAGAAATATGAACTTGAGCCTCTTAAAGGTGGAAGGAGAAGCATCTGTTACTTTTTGCTCATTTCTTTAAAGAAACCTCAAAGTCCCTATGAGAATTCAAATAACATGATTTCGTCTAGTAAACGGTCCAATTCATAACCAAAACGGCAATATAAGGCCAAAATGCAAAGAACAAACAGTTATTTATTAAGATACACAAGTTGGAGTGCTGAGATTAAAAATAAGAACTAGAGCCTCCGAAAGGTGGAAGGAGAAGCATTTGTTACTTTTTCTCATTTCTTTAAGGAAACCTTAAAGTTCCTATGAGAATTCGAAAACAGGGTTTCGTCTAGTAAACGGTCCAACTCAGACCCAAAACGGCAATATAAGGCCAAAATGCGAAGAACAACCCGTTATTGATTAAGATACACAAGTTGGAGTGTTGAGATTAAAAATAGGAACTAGAGCCTCCTAAAGGTCGAAGGAGAAGCATATGTTACTTTTTCTCATTTCTTTAAAGGAACCTCAAAGTCCCTATGAGAATTCGAATAACGGGATTTCGTGTAAAAAACGGTCCAATTCAGACCCAATATGGCAATATAAGGCCAAAATTCGAAAAACACACTGTTATTGATTATGATACACAAGATGGTGTGCTGGGATTAAAAATAGGAACTAGAGCCTCCTAAAGGTGGAAGGAAAGCGTCTGTTACTTGTTTTCTCATTTCTGTATAGAAACCTCAAAAGTCATATGAGAATATGAAAAACGGGGTTTCGTCTAGTAAACAGTCCAATTGAGACCCAAAACGGCAATATAAGACAAAATGCGAAGAACATACCGTTATTGATTAATGTACACAAGATGGAGTGCTGAGATTAGAAATAGGAACTTGAGCCTCTTACAGTGGAAGGAGAAGCATTTGTTACTTGTTTTCTCATTTCTTTAAAGAAACCTCAAAGTCCCAATGAGAATTCTAAGAACAGAGTTTCGTCCAGTAAACGGTCCAATTCAGACCCAAAACGGCAATATAAGGCCAAAATGCGAAGAACAACCCGTTATTGATTAAGATACACAAGTTGGAGTGCTGAGATTAAAAATAGGAACTAGAGCCTCCTAAAGGTGGAAGGAGAAGCAACCGTTACTTTTTTCTCATTTCTGTATAGAAACCTCAAAAGCCTTATGAGATTTCGAATAACGGGATTTCGTCTAGTAAACAGTCCAATTCAGACCCAAAACGGCAATATTAGGCCAAAATTCGAAGAACAAACCGTTATTGATTAAGATACACAAGTTGGAGTGCTGAGATTAAAAATAGGAACTAGAGCCTCCTAAAGATGGAAGGAGAAGTAACTGTTACTTGTTTTCTGATTTCTTTAAAGAAACCTCAAAGTCCCTATAAGAATTCGAAAAACGGGTTTTCGTCTAGTAAACGGTCCAATTGAGACCCAAAACGGGAATATAAGACAAAATGCGAAGAACATACCGTTATTTATTAAGATACACAAGATGGAGTGCTGAGATTAGAAATATGAATTTGAGCCTCTTAGGGTGGAAGGAGAAGCATTTGTTACTTTTTCTCATTTCTTTAAGGAAACCTCAAAGTTCCTATGAGAATTCGAAAACAGGGTTTCGTCCAGTAAACGGTCCAACTGAGACCCTAAACGGCAATATAAGGCCAAAATGCAAAGAACAAACCATTATTGATTAAGATACACAAGTTGGAGTGCTGAGATTAAAAATAGGAACTAGAGCCTCCTAAAGGTGGAAGGCGAAGCATATGTTACTTTTTGCTCATTTCTTTAAAGAAACCTCAAAGTCCCTATGAGAATTCAAAAAACATTATTTCGTCTAGTAAACGGTCCAATTCAGAACCAAAACGGCAATATAAGGCCAAAATGCGAAGAACAAACCGTTATTGATTAAGATACACAAGTTGGAGAGCTGAGATTAAAAATAAGAACTATAGCCTCCTAAAGGTGGAAGGAGAAGCAACCGTTTCTTTTTTCTCATTTCTGTATAGAAACCTCAAAAGCCCTATGAGAATATGAAAAACGGGGTTTCGTCTAGTAAACGGTCCAGTTGAGACCTAAAACGGCAATATAAGACAAAATGCAAAGAACCTACCGTTATTGATTAAGATACACAAGATGGAATCCTGAGATTAGAAATAGGAACTTGAGCCTCTTAGGGTGGAAGGAGAAGCATTTGTTACTTTTTCCTCATTTCTTTAAAGAAACCTCAAAGTCCCTATGAGATTTCGAAAAACAGAGTTTCGTCCAGTAAACGGTCCAATTCAGACCCAAAACGGCAATATAAGGCCAAAATCCGAAGAACAACCCGTTATTGATTAAGATACACAAGTTGGAGTGCTGAGATTAAAAATAGGAACTAGAGCCTCCTAAAGGTGGAAGGAGAAGCATATGTTACTTGTTTTCTCATTTCTTTAAGGAAACCTCAAAGTCCCAATGAGAATTCGAAAAATGGGGTTTCGTCCAATAAACGGTCCAGTTGAGACCTAAAACGGCAATATAAGACAAAATGCGAAGAACCTACCGTTATTGATTAAGATACACAAGATGGAATCCTGAGATTAGAAATAGGAACTTGAGCCTCTTAGGGTGGAAGGAGAAGCATTTGTTACTTATTTTCTCATTTCTTTAAAGAAACCTCAAAGTCCCTATGAGAATTCGAATAACATGATTTCGTCTATTAAACGGTCCAATTCAGACCCAAAACGGCAATATAAGGCCAAAATGCGAAGAACAACCCGTTATTGAGTCAGATACACAAGATGGAATGCTGAGATTAGAAATAGGAACTAGAGCCTCCTAAAGATGGAAGGAGAAGCAGCTGCTACTTGTTTTCTCATTTCTTTAAAGAAACCTCACAGTCTCTATGTGAATTCGAATAACGGGATTTCGTCTAGTAAACAGTCCAATTCAGACCCAAAACGGCAATATTAGGCCAAAATGCGAAAAACAAACCGTTATTGATTAAGATACACAAGTTGGAGTGCTGAGATTAAAAATAGGAACTAGAGCCTCCTAAAGATGGAAGGAGAAGTAACTGTTACTTGTTTTCTGATTTCTTTAAAGAAACCTCAAAGTCCCTATAAGAATTCGAAAAACGGGTTTTCGTCTAGTAAACGGTCCAATTGAGACCCAAAACGGGAATATAAGACAAAATGCGAAGTACATACCGTTATTTATTAAGATACACAAGATGGAGTGCTGAGGTTAGAAATATGAACTTGAGCCTCTTAGGGTGGAAGGAGAAGCATTTGTTACTTTTTCTCATTTCTTTAAGGAAATCTCAAAGTTCCTATGAGAATTCGAAAACAGGGTTTCGTCTAGTAAACGGTCCAACTGAGACCCTAAACGGCAATATAAGGCCAAAATGCGAAGAACAAACCATTATTGATTAAGATACACAAGTTGGAGTGCTGAGATTAAAAATAGGAACTAGAGCCTCCTAAAGGTGGAAGGCGAAGCATATGTTACTTTTTGCTCATTTCTTTAAAGAAACCTCAAAGTCCCTATGAGAATTCGAAAAACATTCTTTCGTCTAGTAAACGGTTCAATTCAAAACCAAAACGGCAATATAAGGCCAAAATGCGAAGAACAAACCGTTATTGATTAAGATACAGAAGTTGGAGTGCTGAGATTAAAAATAAGAACTATAGCCTCCTAAAGGTGGAAGGAGAAGCAACCATTACTTTTTTCTCATTTCTATATAGAAACCTCAAAAGCCCTATGAGAATATGAAAAACGGGGTTTCGTCTAGTAAACGGTCCAAATGAGACCCAAAACGGCAATATAAGGCCAAAATGCAAAGAACACACCGTTATTTATTAAGATACATAAGATGGAATGCTGAGATTAGAAATAGGAACTAGAGCCTCCTAAAGATGGAATGAGAAGCAGTTGCTACTTGTTTTCTCATTTCTTTAAAGAAACCTCACAGTCTATATGAGAATTCGAAAACGGGATTTCGTCTAGTAAACGGTCCAACTGAGACCCAAAACGGCAATATAAGGCCAAAATGCAAAGAACACACCGTTATTGATTAAGATACACAAGATGGAATGCTGAGATTAGAAATAGGAACTAGAGCCTCCTGATGGAAGGAGAAGCAGCTGCTCCTTGTTTTCTCATTTCTTTAAGGAAACCTCAAAGTCCCTATGAGAATTCGAAAACAGGGTTTCGTCAAGTAAACGGTCCAACTAAGACCCTAAACGGCAATATAAGGCCAAAATGCGAAGAACAAACCGTTATTGATTAAGATACACAAGTTGGAGTGCTGAGATTAAAAATAAGAACTAGAGCCTCCTAAAGGTGGAAGGAGAAGCAACCGTTACTTGTTTTCTCATTTCTGTAAAGAAACCTCAAAAGCCCTATGAGAATTTGAAAAACGGGGTTTCGTCTAGTAAACGGTCCAATTGAGACCCAAAACGGCAATATAAAACCAAATGAGAAGAACATACCGTTATTGATTAAGGTACACAAGATGGAGTGTTGAGATTAGGAATAGGAACTTAGGCCTCTTACGGTGGACGGAGAAGCATTTGTTACTTTTTCTCATTTCTTTAAAGTAACCTCAAAGTCCCTATGAGAATTCGAAAAACAGAGTTTCGTCTAGTAAACGGTCCAACTGAGACCCTAAACGGCAATATAAGGCCAAAATGCGAAGAATAAACCGTTATTGATTAAGATACACAAGTTGGAGTTCTGAGATTAAAAATAGGAACTAGAGCCTCCTAAAGGTGGAAGGAGAAGCATATGTTACTTTTTCTCATTTCTGTAAAGAAACCTCAAAGTCCCTATGAGAATTCGAATAACGGGATTTTGTCTAGTAAACGGTCCATTTCAGACCCAATATGGCAATATAAGGCCAAAATTCGAAAAACACACCGTTATTGATTATGATACACAAGATGTGTGCTGGGATTAGAAATAGGAACTAGAGCCTCCTAAAGGTGGAATGAAAAGCATATGTTACTTGTTTTCTCATTTCTTTAAAAAAACATCAAAATCCCCATGAGATTTTAAAAAAACACGGTCCAATTCAGACCCAAAACGGCAATATAAAGCCATAATGCGAAGAACATACCGTTATTGATTAAGATACACAAGTTGGAGTGCTGAGATTAAAAATAGGAACTAAAGCCTCCTAAAGGTGGAAGGAGAAGCAGCAATTACTTGTTTTCTCAATTCTTTAAAGAAACCTCAAAGTCACTATGAGAATTCGAAAAATGGGGTTTCGTCTAGTAAACGGTTCAAATGAGACCCAAAACGGCAATATAAGGCCAAAATGCAAAGAACACACCGTTATTTATTAAGATACATAAGATGGAATGCTGAGATTAGAAATAGGAACTAGAGCCTCCTAAAGATGGAATGAGAAGCAGTTGCTACTTGTTTTCTCATTTCTGTAAAGAAACCTCAAAGTCCCTATGAGAATTCGAATAACGGGATTTTGTCTAGTAAACGGTCCAATTCAGACCCAATATGGCAATATAAGGCCAAAATTCGAAAAACACACCGTTATTGATTATGATACACAAGATGTGTGCTGGGATTAGAAATAGGAACTAGAGCCTCCTAAAGGTGGAATGAAAAGCATATGTTACTTGTTTTCTCATTTCTTTAAAAAAACATCAAAATCCCTATGAGATTTAAAAAAAACACGGTTCAATTCAGACCCAAAACGGCAATATAAAGCCATAATGCGAAGAACATACCGTTATTGATTAAGATACACAAGTTGGAGTGCTGAGATTAAAAATAGGAACTAAAGCCTCCTAAAGGTGGAAGGAGAAGCAGTTGTTACTTGTTTTCTCATTTCTTTAAAGAAACCTCAAAGTCCATATGAGAAATCGAAAAATGGGATTTCGTCTAGTAATCGGTCCAATTCAGACCCAAAACAACAATGTAAGGCCAAAATGCGAAGAACAGACCGTTATTGATTAAGATACACAAGATAGAGTGCTGAGATTAGAAATAGGAACTAGAGCCTCCTAAAGGGGGAAGGACAAACAACCATTACTTGTTTTCCCAATTCTTTAAAGAAAGCTCAAAGTCCCTTTGAAAATTCAAAAAATGGGGTTTCGTCTAGTAAACGGTCCAAATGAGACCCAAAACAGAAATATAAGGCCAAAAAGCAAAGAACACACCGTTATTGATTAAGATACACAAGATGGAATGCTGAGATTAGAAATAGGAACTAGAGCCTCCTAAAGATGGAATGAGAAGCAGCTGCTACTTGTTTTCTCATTTCTTTAAAGAAACCTCACAGTCTATATGAGAATTCGAAAAACCGCATTTCGTCTAGTAAACGGTCCAACTGAGACCATAAACGGCAATATAAGGCCAAAATGCGAAGAACAAACCATTATTGATTAAGATACACAAGTTGGAGTGCTGAGATTAAAAATAGGAACTAGAGCCTCCTAAAGGTGGAAGGCGAAGCATATGTTACTTTTTGCTCATTTCTTTAAAGAAACCTCAAAGTCCCTATGAGAATTCGAAAAACATTATTTTGTCTAGTAAACGGTCCAATTCAGAACCAAAACGGCAATATAAGGCCAAAATGCGAAGAACAAACCGTTATTGATTAAGATACACAAGTTGGAGTGCTGAGATTAAAAATAGGAACTAGAGCCTCCTAAAGGTGGAAGGAGAAGCATTTGTTACTTTTTCTCATTTCTTTAAGGAAACCTCAAAGTCCCTATGAGAATTCGAAAACAGGGTTTCGTCCAGTAAACGGTCCAACTGAGACCCTAACCGGCAATATAAGGCCAAAATGCGAAGAAAAACCGTTATTGATTAAGATACACAAGTTGGAGTGCTGAGATTAAAAATAAGAACTAGAGCCTCCTAAAGGTGGAAGGAGAAGCAACCGTTACTTGTTTTCTCATTTCTGTAAAGAAACCTCAAAAGCCCTATGAGAATTTGAAAAACGGGGTTCCGTCTAGTAAACGGTCCAATTGAGACCCAAAACGGCAATATAAGATAAAATGCAAAGAACATACCGTTATTGATTAAGGTACACAAGATGGAGTGCTGAGATTTGAAATAAGAACTTGAGCCTCTTATGGTGGAAGGAGAAGCATTTGTTACTTTTTTTCTCATTTGTTTAAAGAAACCTCAAAGTCCCTATGAGAATTCGAAAAACAGAGTTTCGTCCAGTAAACGGTCCAATTCAGACCCCAAACGGCAATATAAAGCCAAAATGCGAAGAATAAACCGTTATTGATTAAGATACACAAGTTGGAATGCTGAGATTAAAAATAAGAACTAGAGCCTCCTAAAGGTGGAAGCAGAAGCAGCCGTTACTTGTTTTCTCATTTCTGTAAAGAAACCTCAAAGTCCCTATGAGAATTCGAAAAAATGGGGTTTCGTCTAGTAAACGGTCCAATTGAGACCCAAAACGGCAATATAAGACAAAATGCGAAGAACATACCGTTATTTATTAAGATACACAAGATGGAGTCCTGAGATTAGAAATATGAACTTGAGCCTCTTAGGGTGGAAGGAGAAGCATTTGTTACTTTTTCTCATTTCTTTAAGGAAACCTCAAAGTCCCTATGAGAATTTGAAAATAGGGTTTCGTCCAGTAAACGGTCCAACTGAGACCCTAAACGGCAATATAAGGCCAAAATGCGAAGAACAAACCGTTATTGATTAAGATACACAAGTTGGACTGCTGAGATTAAAAATAGGAACTATAGCCTCCTAAAGGTGGAAGGAGAAACATATGATACTTTTGCTCATTTCTTTAAAGAAACCTCAAAGTCCCTATGAGAATTCGAAAAACATGATTTCGTCTAGTAAACGGTCTAATTCAGACCCAATACGGCAATATAAGGCCCAAATTCGAAAAACACACCGTTATTGATAATGATACACAAGATGGAGTGCTGGGATTAGAAATAGGAACTAGAGCCTCCTAAAGGTGGAAGGAGAAGCAGTCGTTACTTGTTTTCTCATTTCTTTAAAGAAACCTCAAAGTCCCTATGAGAATTCAAAAAACGGGATTTCGTCTCGTAAACTGTCCAATTCAGACCCAAAACGGCAATATAAGGCCATAATGCGAAGAACATACCGTTATTGATTAAGATACACAAGTTGGAGTGCTGAGATTAAAAATAGGAACTAGAGCCTCCTAAAGGTGGAAGGAGAAGCAGACGTTACTTGTTTTCTCATTTCCTTAAAGAAACCTCAAAGTCCATATAAGAAATCAAAAAAATGGGATTTCGTCTAGTAATCGGTTCAAATCAGACCCAAAACAACAGTGTCATGCCAAAATGCGAAGAACATACCGTTATTGATTAAGATACACAAGATGGAGTGCTGAGATTAGAAATAGGAACTAGAGTCTGCTAAAGGTGGAAAGAGAAGCAGTTGTTACTTGTTTTCTCATTTCTTTAAAGAAACCTCATAGTCCCTATGAGAATTCGAAAAACGAGGTTTCGTCTTGTAAACGGTCCAATTGAGACCCAAAACGGCAATATAAGGCCAAAATGCGAAGAACATAACGTTATTGACAAGATACACAAGATGGAGTGCTGAGATTAGAAATAGGAACTAGAGCCTCCTAAACGTGGAAGGAGAAGCATATGTGACTTGTTTTCTCATTTCTTTAAAGAAACCTCACAGTCCCTATGAGAAATCAAAAAACGGGATTTCGTCTAGTCAACGGTCCAATTATGACCCAAAACGGCAATATAAGGCCAAAATGCGAAGAACAAACCGTTATTGATTAAGATACACAAAATGGAGTCATGAGATTAGAAATAGGAACTATAGCCTCTTAAAGGTGGAAGGAGAAGAATATGTTACTTGTTTTCTCATTTCTTTAATGAAACCTCAAAGTCCTTATGAGAATTCGAAAAACGGGATTTTGTTTTGTAAACGGTCCAATTCAGACCCAAAACGGCAATATAAGACCAAAATGCGACGAACATACCGTTATTGATTAAGATACACAAGATGGAGTGCGGAGATTAGAAATAGGAACTAGAGCCTCCTAAAGGTGGAAGGAGAAGCATCACTTTTTGCTCATTTCTTTAAAGAAACCTTAAAGTCCCTATGAGAATTCGAATAACGGGATTTCGTCTAGTAAACATCTTCCCAAAGAATTGTATGTCTTTTCTCCCTGCGAGTCTAACTATAGGGCTGAGAGAGGAAACTTCAATCACAGAAAATGCATCATCCCCCAAAAAACTTGAGAATGTATCTACTAATGATAGATTGGAATGCTGCATGATCGCTGATATAGTATATGACTCGGTTCCGGGTTGATAGATCCTCCCAGGTACTTTGTATGTTGCGTAGAAATCATTGTTGTCCACATCTATGTAAAAAAATCCTTATAAATTAGTATATATACAGGTTTGTAAACTGATTAGTTTTAAAAACCCTTATAAATTAGTAGATATGTTAAGGATAACACCTGAACAATTGATCAAAACACAATCGGTCTATTCATAATCATATTCACAACAACAATCTCATGATTTTCCCTCTTCATGTTCCTTTATACCCAACTAAACAAGTCGACCTAATATCTGAATTTCCAATTTGTGATGCTATACTCATGAACCGAGACCATGAAATAAGCAAAATCATGACCTTTAAAAGTCTTGTAAATATTGTTATAAACTTATTAAACCTTCTTCTCAAAATTAATCATATCCAAATTCGAAACTCTAAACGTAGAATCTATCAAAAATCCTAGGCCCTGAACACAAAATCTTGTATTTAACAACATCATTGTGAAAAAATATGGCTTCTTGAACTAAAGACAAATGTAACTCTCACTTGTTTAGCTTTTGCGTTTTAGGAAAAAAATCAGAAAATCCAAGTTATAAGGCCAAAAAAGAATTTCGCCCTAAGACTCATAAAAATATTGAGTCGGGCCTGTGTCCAAATGTTCTTCACCAACTTGTCATATCCCGAATATTTGCTTTGGGGACAGCATCAACATCCATTTCTCCACTCTTATATCTCCGCTTTTCGTCCAAACTCATGCAATCATTCTTTTATTCATTAATATCATTTTCACCCATGATTGCACTTGGCTCCTCCATCTTTTCCATAAAATAGCAGTGAAGTATTTCTAAGAACTAACAAAGAGTGGGTAAAAATCTAAGAAAAATGATTGACCTTAGTCAAAACAAGTGGCAAAATATGAAACAAAGTAACAAACTTCCAAGAAATCAAATAAAAAAAATATTGATCATTATAAATGAATAGACTACTGCCATATTGGTTGTTTGAATCTAATCGCATCAAAATACAACAAAAAACAAGTTATCAAAGATGGATATATCAGGAAAATGATGAGAAAGTGTAACCATCGTAGTTGATGACAACATTGACCAGAATCTTGGAAAAATGAACTTTTTGCATCTTGAGTTCTGTCTAGCCTTTGATGGTGTTCTTTGAACCAGTGCAAACTCTAAACCACGTAGGGACAGTTGCTTCTAATGATAGTGTTTTTAATTAATGATCATAAATATTAATCAAAGTCAATTGTTTGGACGATACAAAATATGTGTTTTTGAATATTTTGTTAAACATTTTAGCAGCGTTGAAAAACATGGATCGACATTTTCTATCGCACAAATAACCTGTGATCCAGACAACCTTTTGGACTCGCTTTAAAAAAGAAATCAAGAATTGTATTTTTCCTCTTAAACCCAAACAAATATCGGCAAAACCTCACACAAGTCCTCAATCTGAACTTATTTGTATGTTGATCAATTACAAAACACGAAAGAAATGCATGATCAATTATAAATAAATATATATATATATATAGATACTTTTATAAAACCTGAAAAAAATACATGACGATTTAACTTTTCTTTAACTCTAGTTCTGCAAGGGGCCAAAAAAAAAAGGATTTTGTGCTTACTCTTCTTGAAGAATACGAAGCCTTTTCTCCCACGAATGGGAAGTATTTCTGAAGTTTGTTACTCCCCGATGGCTGCTCTGTCGAGTTTTAAAACCCTTGGTAATGTCTTTAACAGCTTCGCCGCAACTACCTTTTCCGTTGACCCTCTCCGTCGAATTTTCTTCCGCGGCTTGCCTCTGAAAACATGACTATAAATCCCATATCAGACCTTTCAACAATCATATGTGAAGTCTCCTTCTCTCCCTTTCTTCATTTCATGTGAGTGGCCATGGCAAGAAATAGAGATTTCCAGCCTCGCTCTCTACTCATATCTCAGACTCTCAACTGCACACAATCTTTAAATGCGGAAAACCAAGATTCATGAGAGTTTTGAATCTTTTATATGAATATTCATAAAGTTATACATGGAAAAAAAAAACAGAAACGTGGATGGATATGTTAGTGAATAGATAGCAAGACCTATGATAAATATTTCAGGTGTTAATTATTGTAATTGTCTGAAAGTATTATTTTCTCTAGACCAGCCTTTAATAACTTCCTCTACAACTAAGATAAGTGTGTCGTAGGAGAATATACATTTTAGAGGTTTATCATCTGAATTTTCAGATTTTGCTTAAGCCCATAAATGAGTTCAACATGTATTATATCCATTATATATAGTAAAATAAAGAGAGAGAAAATTAAGAGGAAACTCACATGAGCTCTTTCAGTTCGTCATCAAGATCCGGTTCCTTATCGGGTTAAAGATAGGAAGGCACTCCGTCTGCTTCAGTCTCGTTTCCCATGTCAGCTTCGAGAGCATCAAGCTCTGAATTCACAAACCAGTAAAATGTGTAAGAAGAAACATATGGCAAAAGTTTCTACCGACCCCAAGCAACATAGAGAGCAGAAAGTGAATTTCTAGAAAAGAGTGATAGACAGAGAGTTCTCCAAAACACACAACAACAACTTACCTCCCATGAGTTCATCTCCGTCAATGTCATCAGGAACGTCGTAGCTCCTACACACAGTGTCTTGAATTTCAGAGAGAGGTATGAGCCAATATTTGGATTGGCATAAACATATAGCTTATTGTTGCCCTCGGCTTCCTTTTTTTTGCGTTGCTAAATGATTATGGTGCAGGTCTGAAACATTCATCTGTTGACTCATTAAGGTGGTTGGTTTTTGTCTTTCCAAGCGAAAAATGAGTGTTGGTGCTCCTGAACTCGAGCTTCTGATTAAAAGCATAAAAATTGCACAATATATGAGATTCCCAAAGTTGTCTAGTATAATAAATAAAAAAATGTCTGCAAATTTATCTTACTTTTTACTTTCCTAGATTGTAAAAAACATTAAAACATAAATATCTGGAACAAATATAGTCACAAAATTTGAACTCTAAAACATGCCTAATCTCCTTGCTCCTGAGCCTTTTTAAAAGTAAAGTTATGGGGATTTAAATTTAGAGTCCAGCGGTGATGTGAGCGTGACTAGCAACAGCAAGGAAGATGAGCTTCTGGCCGAGCATGTAGCCGAGGAGGGGCTTGTAGCTGAAAAAGATTTGCTTATTCCAAATGTGCCTATGACAAGAGCAAGAACCAGAAAACTTGCTAAGGCAATTGCTGGGCTACTTAAGGGAATTAAATACATGAATCATGGTCCAGCCCAACTAGATGTTCTAACTTGCATCCAAGTGCACAACAAGGCCCTTAACAACATGATCCAAGACCAAACAGCCCAACAATTTTCCTCACTTGTTTTTGTGAATTCCCAGCCCAAAAACAAGCCCATAAAATCTATGATCTAAACCCAGCAGCCAAAGCACACTTAAGAGAATTAAAAGTGGGTAACACAACTCTGAATCTAGTCAAAATCGTGTGCACTATTCACACGTCACTGTTCATGCGCCACCATCATTTGCAAGTGTGTTTTCTTTTGAATTTTCTTTTGTGAGTGTATTTTCTTTTGTGTGAGTGTGTTTTTCTTTTCCTTAAATTAATTTCTGCAAAGTGTGATTAACTCAACCTGAGTTAAGTTTAGTAACTAGAGCTAGTTAAATTATGTATCTATATAAGTGATGTATTGTGTGAAGAATAAAAATAAACAACTTTGAATTTTAAACACTTATGCAAGTGATATGCAATTTTAGAGAGAGTGATTCTCCTTGGTTCTGTGTGAACTTTTCGATTATCTTGGTGTGATTCCAAGTGATCAAACCGGTTGTGACAAGAGGATTCCATCCCCTTTTGTGCAGACCACTCGTTAACCTTATTCGTTGGAAGCGTATTAGTGTGTGTAGTTGTGAGGATCCCCGAGAGCACTCGCCTCTCAACCTCTTGCACCACGGATTTCACACGATCAGGCTCCACCGCCTTGCTCAACCTTTGAGTCAAGGATTATCCAACACCAACCTTTGAGTCGTTTTTGGGCAATTCCGTATCACGTGGTATCAGAGCAAACTCAAAGCCTTGGTAATATCTTTCTTATCATTTTCATCTTCATCTTACCATAAAATTCTTCTTCCTTCACGTTTTATTATCTTCCCTTTTCTTTTTATATATTTTAATTCTGTAATTTTATTTTGTAATTTCGTATTATTCAGTTATAAAAAAAAAAAAAGAAAAAAAAAAACAAAAACAAATATTAGAAACAAAAAAAAACAAAAAAGTCTGGTTAAATATATTGGTGAAGTTCTAGGTTTGCTAAAATCTTGTTCTTGATATATATTTCTTTACGTTTTTCTGGCGGGAAAAAAAAAGAGAAAGAAAACAAATCGTTTTGGTTACTTTGGAAAATTCATCAAAGATAAGCTTGTCTAGTTCTATCCGAACTTTAGAGAATCGCTGAGTAAAAGAAAGTTTGTGAGAACACTTTGAGAGCTGTGTGAAAGAGTGAAACACTTGGGAAACACTAAGGGAAACACTTGGGAAAATTCTTTGGGAAACACTTGTGTGCGTGAGGAATTTTTACTACTAATCTTGTTTGTTTCTTGTTTCAGGTCACCATGTTACAAGATGAACAAAACGTTGATCAAGGAGGTAATCAACAACAAAACGTTGGTCAAGGAGGTGATCAAAAACAACCGGCCATTATCAATCCCCAAGCTGGACTTTCAGATATCCAAATGCGAGCACTAATGGGAGAGATGAGGCGGATGATGAGAGCAGAACTCGACGAAATCCATGGGAGAGTGGATCGTGTGCAAGCCGCACAACAACAACCGCCTGTTGTACCGGTTGAAGGAAGACGAGACCAGCCAAGGAGAGAAAGAGCTGAAGGTGTCGTTGCTTACTATAGCGAGGAGGATCACTCGCCTAATGAAGACCGACCTCGACGTGCTAGAGACGCAAGAAGGCGACATGATGCTGAAGGACACTCATCAAATAGTAGTCAAAGGAGGCCTAGGCGTGTGCGAGAAGCAAGGGGCCGAGAAGCAGATAGTCTAAGAGGACTAAAACTGAAAATTCCACCATTTCACTGGAAGAATGATCCGGACGCTTACTTAGAATGGGAGAAGAAAATCGAATTGGTCTTTGATTGTCAAGACTACCCCGATCCCAAGAAGGTACAAATAGCCACTACTGAATTTTTTTGACTACGCTATTAATTGGTGGGATCAAGTGGTGACTAGTAGGAAGCGTCGTAGAGAGCCCCCAGTGGATACTTGGGAAGAAATGACAGCGATCATGAGGAAACGCTTTGTGCCCAGCCATTACCTTAGAAAGTTACATCAAAAACTAAGAAGACTCACTCAAGGAAGTAGGAGTGTAGAAGATTATTTCCAAGAGATGGAGACTATCATGATTCGAGCTGATGTTTCGGAGGAAAAGGAGGCGACTATGGCAAGGTTCATGAGCGGCCTAAGTCGAGACATTCAGGACCGGCTTGAGATGCAGCATTATGTGGAACTAGAGGAGATGCTTCATAAAGCCATCTTGATCGAGCAGCAGCTCAAGAGGAGGGGTGTTACACGCCAACCATTTGGAACCAGCATGAGGCCGAACTACTCCAAGGAAGAGAAACCAATCTTTAGACCAAGAGCAGATTCAAAACCGGGTATGGAATCTAAGCCTTTTACTATAACTTCTTCTGCAAATCCCAGGGAGAAAGCCGAGAGTTCCAACACTATAAACCGAGATATTCAGTGCTTCAAGTGTAAAGGAAAGGGATATTATGCAAATGCTTGTCCAAACCAAAGGGCGATGGTGTTGAGAGAAGATGGGGAGATCGAGACTGAGGAAGAAGAAGAAGTATCAGACACCTACGAAGAGATTGAGGAGTTTGCGATGGGAGGAGACTTGCTAGTAGTTACAAGAAGAACACTGCTCGTGCAAGATAAGGCAAAAGAAGAAGAGTAGCGTGAGAACTTGTTTCACACTCGTTGTCTTGTGAAAAACAAAGTGTGCAGCCTCATAATTGATGGAGGAAGCTGTACGAATGTAGCCAGCATCACTATGGTGGAAAAATTGGGTCTAAAAATGACGAAGCATCCAAACCCCTACCACCTTCGTTGGTTGAGTGATGAAGGACACATGAAGGTGTCTAAGCAAGTGGTGGTGCCTTTATCGATTGGGAGTTATGAAGAAGGAGTTCTTTGCGATGTACTACCTATGGAGGCTGGAAATATCCTCTTAGGGAGGCCGTGGCAGTTTGATCGCAAGGTGACTCATGACGGTTACTCGAACAAACACTCTTTTGTGTTCAAAGGAAAAAAGGTAATTCTGGTTCCTATGACTCCAAATGAAATCTATCAAGACCAGAAAATCCGTGAGAAAATAAAAGAGGAAGAAACTCAGAGTGACCAAAACACTAAAAACCAGAAAGAAAAAGAGAGTGAGAGCTTGAGAAAAACCGAGTTAAAGGCTTGTGAGAGCAAACCCGAGAGGAGACACTCTAGTCTATTAGCGAGTGCTAGTGAGATCAAGAGAGTTTTATTTTATGAGCAAGTTGTGATTGTACTTATGTACAAGGAGGCTCTCACGAGCTTAACTAATCCTGAGCCGGAACTTCCGAGCAGTTTTATTTCTGTCTTGCAGGACTTTGAAGATGTCTTCCCCGAGGACAACCCGAGCAGTTTGCCACCAATCCGAGGGATTGAACATCAGATCGATTTCATGCATGGAGCTTCACTCCCAAACCGACCTGCATACAGAACAATTCCCGTGGAGACTAAAGAGCTACAAAGACAGGTAAATGAGCTTATTGGAAAGGGACACATTCGGGAAAGCATGAGTCCTTGTGCTGTACCTGTTCTGCTCGTTCCTAAGAAAGATGGCACTTGGCGAATGTGTGTTGACTGCCGCGCCATCAACAACATCACGGTAAAGTATCGCCATCCTATCCCTCGTTTAGATGACATGCTAGATGAATTACATGGTTTTTGCATTTTCTCTAAAATAGATCTTAAAAGCGGTTATCATCAGATTAGGATGAAAGAGGGAGATGAGTGGAAAACAGCTTTTAAAACAAAACATGGATTGTATGAATGGTTAGTAATGCATTTTGGGTTAACTAATGCACCTAGTACGTTTATGAGGCTAATGAATCATGTTTTAAGAGCTTTCATTGGAATCTTTGTTGTTGTATATTTTGATGATATCTTAATTTACAGCAAGAACTTAGATGAACATTTAGAGCATGTGAAATCTGTTTTAGGCGTTTTGAGAAATGAAAAACTCTTTGCAAACTTGAAGAAATGCACCTTTTGCACAAATAATCTTGTGTTTCTAGGCTTTGTTGTGAGTGCACAGGGCATAAGAGTTGATGATGAGAAAGTAAAGGCTGTCCGCGAATGGTCTAGTCCTAAAACAGTTGGAGAAGTAAGGAGCTTCCATGGTATTTCCGGTTTCTATAGACGGTTCGTGAAAGACTTCAGCACCATTGCTGCCCCACTCACTGAAGTAATCAAAAAAGATGTGGGTTTCAAATGGGAAACAGCTCAAGAAGATGCGTTTCAACACTTAAAAGGGAAGCTTACTAATGCACCTCTTCTTTCTTTACCAGATTTTATGAAAACTTTTGAAATTGAATGTGATGCATCTAGTGTGGGAATTGGAGCTGTGTTGATGCAGGAGAAGAGGCCAATCGCCTATTTTAGTGAAAAACTTGGAGGAGCAACACTGAACTACCCAACATATGACAAGGAGCTGTACGCCTTGGTTAGAGCACTCCAAACGTGGCAACATTACCTCTGGCCTAAAGAGTTTGTGATTCACACTGATCACGAGTCTCTAAAACATTTAAAGGGACAACACAAACTGAACAAAAGACATGCCAGATGGGTCGAATTCATTGAAACATTCCCATATGTCATTCGGTACAAACAAGGTAAGGACAATGTAGTCGCTGATGCACTGTCTAGAAGGTATGTTCTCATCTCTACTCTTGATGTAAAATTGCTAGGATTTGAGCAGATTAAAGAGATGTATGCAACCGATTCTGAGTTCAAAGAAATTTTTCGAAATTGTGAGAAATTTGCATTAGGAAAATACTTTAGACTTGATGGATTCCTGTTTTATGAAAACCGACTTTGTGTGCCTCACTGTTCTTTGAGAGATTTATTTGTTAGGGAATCGCATGGAGGAGGCTTAATGGGACACTTTGGTGTGGCTAAGACCCTAAGCACCCTACAAGATCATTTCTTCTGGCCACACATGAGAAAAGATGTAGAACGAATCTGTGCTCGTTGTACTACTTGCAAACAGGCTAAGGCCAAGGTTCAATCACAAGGTTTGTATACCCCCTTGCCCATTCCTACTGCCCCATGGACTGATATTTCAATGGATTTTGTTCTTGGTTTGCCTAGAACTAGAAAAGGCAGAGATTCGATTTTTGTGGTGGTAGATAGGTTTTCTAAAATGGCTCACTTCATTACTTGCCATAAAACTGATGATGCATCACTTGTCGATGAACTGTTCTTTAGGGAGATAGTATGTTTGCATGGCATGCCTAAAACGATTGTTTCTGATAGGGACACAAAGTTCTTGAGTTACTTTTGGAAAACTTTGTGGTCTAAACTAGGGACTAAGCTTCTATTCTCAACTACTTGTCATCCACAAACTGATGGACAAACTGAAGTAGTTAATAGGACTTTGTCAACTCTGTTGCATGCAGTCATTAAAAAGAACATTAAATCTTGGGAAGATTGTTTGCCTCATGTTGAGTTTGCATATAATCATGCTGTTCATTCTGCTACTAAATACTCACCTTTTCAATTGGTTTACGGTTTTAATCCTACCACACCTTTGGATCTAACCCCTTTACCTTTGAATGAGCGTGTAAGTCTTGATGGGAAAAAGAAAGCAGAACTTGTTAAGCAGATGCATGAGCAGGCACGGTTGAACATTGAGAAAAGGGCTGAGCAATACCGCAAGCAAGCTAACAAAGGCATGAGAAGATCCTTGAACCAGGTGATCTAGTTTGGATTCATTTGAGGAAGGAACGGTTTCCGGATGAAAGGAAGTCTAAGCTGTTGCCAAGGACTGATGGACCATTTCAAGTTCTAGAACGGATCAACAACAATGCTTACAAGATTGATTTACAAGGTAAGTATAATGTAAGTTCAAGCTTCAACATTTCTGACTTGATCCCTTTTGTTGCAGATAGTCCAGATTTGAGGACAAATCCTTTTCAAGAGGAGGGGGATGATGTGAGCGTGACTAGCAACAGCAAGGAAGATGAGCTTCTGGCCGAGCATGTAGCCGAGGAGGGGCTTGTAGCTGAAGAAGATTTGCTTATTCCAAATGGGCCTATGACAAGAGCAAGAACTAGAAAACTTGCTAAGGCAATTGCTAGGCTACTTAAGGGAATTAAATACATGAATCATGGTCCAGCCCAGCTAGATGTTCTAACTTGCATCCAAGTGCAAAACAAGGCCCTTAACAACATGATCCAAGACCAAACGGCCCAACAATTTTCCTCACTTGTTTTTGTGAATTCCCAGCCCAAAAACAAGCCCATAAAACCTATGATCTAAACCCAGCAGCCAAAGCACACTTAAGAGAATTAAAAGTGGGTAGCAAAACTCTGAATCTAGTCAAAATCGTGTGCACTATTCACACGTCACTGTTCATGCGCCACCATCATTTGCAAGTGTGTTTTCTTTTGAATTTTCTTTTGTGAGTGTATTTTCTTTTGTGTGAGTGTGTTTTTCTTTTCCTTAAATTAATTTTTGCAAAGTGTGATTAACTCAACCTGAGTTAAGTTTAGTAACTAGAGCTAGTTAAATTCTGTATCTATATAAGTGATGTATTATGTGAAGAATAAAAATAAACAACTTTAAATTTTAAACACTTATGCAAGTGATATGCAATTTTAGAGAGAGTGATTCTCCTTGGTTCTGTGTGAACTTTTCGATTATCTTGGTGTGATTCCAAGTGATCAAACCGGTTGTGACAAGAGGATTTCATCCCCTTTTGTGCAGACCACTCGTTAACCTTATTCGTTGGAAGCGTATTAGTGTGTGTAGTTGTGAGGATCCCCGAGAGCACTCGCCCCTCAACCTCTTGCACCACGGATTTCACACGATCAGGCTCCACCGCCTTGCTCAACCTTAATTTGAGTCAAGGATTATCCAACACCAACCTTTGAGTCGTTTTTGGGCAATTCCGTATCAAGCGGGCTGGTAAAATGTCCAAAACAAAGAGCTTTTACCAATACAAATATAAAGAGGAGTTAAATGCCAAAACGAAGAAAATATAGCAGTCATCAAAGACAATTTCCTACTGCATAAGAAATGTAAGTTTTCGTAAACGTAATGTATTGCATGAGGTCGTTAAAACTGATCATGTATAACTTCAACCTCTGCTCAACAATCATTTGAAAGAGGCATATTAATCATCTTTTGTGAAAATCAGAACAGCTCGAGTAAATAAGTACGCAGGATGGGACCATTTTTTAGGTCCAATACATCTAGAAATCGAATTGATACAGAAATATCTAACATGAGTAAAAAGTACAAACTGTAGAAGTTATCGTGGAAAACATGTTTTGATGAGAGTTTCTTTTGTAACTGGATGTGTAATGTGTAATCCTTAATTTATCATCTAAAAACTATATGTGGTGCCATTGATGTGAATTAAAACATACTGTGACAAACTGAATCGCATATGTAGAGCTTCAGAGTGGTGGAGGAGAATCCTTACTCATTAGACCATGAACGGATGGGAGATGAAGATCAGGCGAGGCTGCAACCTCTGTTAGGTTTCCGTTAGAATATGCGTCTCGATTTGCGTTGGAGACTCACAAGCTTCACCGCTTTGTTGAGTACTGAAACCTTAAAGAAATCAGAAATTGCTCAGAGAATCTACATGTGTCTCACGATGCTTTCAATTTCTATTTGCCGTTAATTACATGCAAAGTAAAACTGATGAGATTTATGCAAAATCAAAGCGAGAATGTCGGAAGGAGAAGCGGTTGTGTGGAAGGTATGACGGGAGGGGAATCGTCAATGTTCCTAAAAGTGTTGTTCTGTCAATGTAAAAAAAAAATTCTTTTCTAAAGTGACACATGGCGCTCTCTCCAGCACTGACGTGGCAAGCAGCAAGAGAGTTGGCCCTTAGCAAAAAAGAGAGTTGGCCCTCTTTTTATTTAGTAGATAGTAGATAAGTGGGAAAAGTGTGTGGTGATGATATGAGCCGGCCCAAAATATAAGAGAACAACGGCCCAAATCTCTTTTCCGTCGCTTTGCTTTTACAAGGAGAAATTCCAGAGAGAAAGAGAGAGAGAAAATAGAATAGCGGTTTCAAAACCCTAATCGATCCGAGTCACAATCTGAATCTAAGCTAGTAAAAGGTATGTCGGATCCTTACGAGAGGGTTAAAGGGGGAAGGTTAGCGTTCAAAGGAGGTGATCTAGCCACGAGGAAGTCGATCGAAAAGAAGAAGAAGAAGCACAAGAAGAACAAGGAAAAGCTCGACGGTGCCGAGGTCGAAAAGATGGCTCCCGACGGTTCAGACACTTCCGCTGGAGACGATATTTACTCTATTGACGCCGCGAAGAAGAAGAAGTACGATGAGCTATTTCCCGTGGAGGCAAAAAAGTTCGGTTACATTCCGAAATCAAACCGCGAATCCGTGGCAGAGGCTCTGGACGATCGTGTCAAGAAGAAGGCCGATCGGTACTGTAAATAGAATGTTCTTACAGAAAATTTGCCGCTGGTTCTGTATGCAAGATTGGATTGATGTTTGTAGGTTTTAATTACTTTAATTCAGTTGCGTTAATCTACCTGAAACGAGTTCACCAAATATGTTTTCGTTGCTTACTTCAATCAGCTATTCTCTTTTTTCTTCTGACTTTACCAATATAGTCTGAAACTTGTTGATATGTGTTATGTTTCAGAGAATCTGAAAATTCAGTACTTGGAAGTGATCCTTTGAATTGAACAGATGGGACTATATGTTCATTGCATATGTAGAAAGATTGTAGATTTTATGTTGCAGAGAATTTGAAAGTTCGGTATTTGGTAGTGATCCTTTGAATTGCCTATAACAGATAGGACAATATGTTCATTGCAGAGGTAGAAAGATTGTTATCTAAGTGAAATATTTAGGTTTTGAGACTGGCAAGTACATTGATATAGCTATTGTGTATCTTTCAAACCAGTCATATTTGCAGAAACTACTTGATTAAATCTTCGTGTTATGGTTTGAATTTTTGAATCCATTGGTTGTGTAAATGGTTTCCTTTTCATATGTTTGGATTCTATTTTCTTAGAGGATTTACATGTCCTGAAAAGTTCGACCCAACGCATATGCTTCCCTCTGGTAATGGATGAGTTCCAGAAGCTAGAGGATATTACAGTGAGGCCACCGCGACTGAACTGCAGGAAGAATTGAGAGATAAGTTCAGTTTGGTCAAGGTTATTGTCTTTTCCCTCTAATTATTTCTCTTATAGCATGTGAGTCATGTGTATCACACTATCACTATGTGCTATCGTATGTCTATAAGCTCAGAAGAAGACACTGTTAGCCATAGCATGAAACGTTAGCTTGAGTTTATTTCTGTGATATACATGCATATTCAAATAGACAAATTTCTCACAGGGTCTATACATATGTTATTAGCAATATATAGTCTCTATGTATATTTCTTGAATCATAGAGACTCCACTGTCAGTTTTAGCTCCTGTTACCTCTAGGATTTCTGTGTGCTGTTTCTTCTGGACTAACCCTGTGGTACCTTGCCCTAAAAGGCCAAATGTTCCCGAGCTGCATCCACCTTGGGCGCCTTCTTTCAGGTATGTCTTCTCTAATAGAATCACCCCTTTCCCGAGAATCTGTAACAGTGTTGACAGGTGGCAGATCACGGCGGCAGATAGGGCAAGAATTGTGAAGCCTGAGCCATGGGGTTATACAATTGTTATGGTAAATATGTTTACATGGTAGTTCTGTAGCTTCCCCGCCAACAAAGAATTCTTCCATGCACACCGTGCACTGGGACATGTCGTTGGTTAGATGTTGTGGTGTAATCTTCACAGTTGGTAGCGCATCAATGGTGGGTTCGGATGCAGGTGGTGGTCCAGGCCTATCATCTTGTGTTAGCTGTTCGATCAGCTGCTCTAAGCCTGATGCTCCAGCAAAGAAATCATGTGGGTTCAAACGCTGGGGTGGTGCTAGATTTGGTGGCTCAGTCATGTTTCCTAGTGGATTAGTTGGATCAATGGGCCGGAGTATTACATATGTTCTTCTTGGTGGAGGTAAACCGCCATTGTTATCATTGTCAAGGCTGTGGCGTCGTCGATGGTGCGGTCGAGGTCTTGGTTCGGGTTCCATGTTTCTCGATCTTGCCCTGTGAAATGGGTCTGCACCGAATCCACCTCTGATTGGAGGATCAAACATGAGCGATAGAGCTTCAAGAAGACGAGTCTCAGGAGAAGCATCAAAAGGCGGAGCAGCATGATTGAAAGCAATTCGAGGCTGTCTCATCTCAATCTCGACGACAAATTGCCTCAAGCATCGAGGGCACGCGATATCTGATAGGTTAGAGGATGCAATCCTGACCGTACGATGACAATGGTAGCACCAGTAGAGGCCAAAAGTCCTAAATTCTCCATTGGATGCACCATTGGTCCGTGTTATGGGCAGACTCAATGGCATGATTCGAAGAAGTAATTGTTATATACAAGACATACAAATATTTACACATATATAGATAAATGTTAGAGGGTTGCATGAAGCAATTGAACAAGGCAGATTCTGTTCAAATAGAGGTCTTCTTTTCTCTGGAAGGCAAAACATGAGATAGATGAATGAAGACGCAATGCCCATTTCTTCTAGTTTTCTATGCTTTTAAGATTGCCTCTACGTAAAGGCTAGAATCATTTCTCGGATCCATTCATTTAAGGCCCGGCCCGTCAAAGAATGTTGGGCTTTTCTTTCAAGTAGTTATGGAAGAAACAACAATCATCAAGCAAGTAAATATAAAATATGATCAATCAGTGTTTCCTTATTTTAAATATTAGGTAAAATATTGTTTGGTCTTTATGTCGTTCTTGAAGTGTTTTTGATGAGAAAATTGTATTGTTGAATTAAAGCTGATATTCACAACTGACCTCATAAATAATGTTTGAATTACAAACTTACTACGATTGACAAAAAAAGTCAGGTACGTCGACGACATTACATTATTTGATATAGAAGGAACTCTTTTAGGTGAGGAAACTAAAAAGTCAAAGGAAGAAGAAGTCGGAGTTAGTTGGCTTAGCCTTCTTTTAATAACTCAGATTTTCGTAATTCAACAATCAATTTATACGTATACGTGTCTCACTACTCCGTACAATTCTTTTCTTTTTCTTTTAAGGGTCACAACACAGAAAAATAGTCAAAATCAACTTCTACTAAATTTGATGTGCTGAAAAAAACTTGAACTAAAATACAGTGCAATCACTAAAAGAAAACAGCCATTTTGCAACGATTTTTTGCGACGATTTTAGTTCGTCGCAAATCAACATTGTTATTACCACGATTTTACGACGATTTTTTAATTCGTCGTAAAATCGTCGCAAATTTGGGACGAAATATTTCGTCGTAAAATCGTTGTTAAATTCGGTCCAATTAACGACGATTTTACGACGATTTTAAAAATCGTCGCAAATTAGCGACGATTTAACGACGATGTTTGTAATCGTAGTAAAATCGTCGTTAATTACCGACGAAATGTATTCGTTGAACTTTGCAACGAATTACCGACGATATATGAGTTAGTTGAACACGTTTAAGTTACCGGGGTGTACGGTTAGGTGAACTATTGTAAAATCGTTGCAAAATCGATGCAAAATTCGTTGCTAATTCGATGGTAACGAAAATAAAAATCTATATATAGCGGCCAACCTCATAAGAAAAATTTCATATTCAAAAAAATTTACTTCTCTCTTACCAACAAAAAATGTCAATATACGAAATTAGAAGATGGATGTATAATCGTTTTGATTCGGAGGGATCGCTAACAAAGGAATTCAGTGATGGGGTGGAGGGATTCATGCATCAGGCGGGAACTATAAAAAATACGATTACCAGTGGTAAGATGTACTGTCCTTGTCCAAAATGCAAGAATAGGAAATTTATCATTACCTCGAAGGTGTGGTCGCATATATTAAATAGAGGGTTTATGCCGCATTACTATATCTGGTATTATCATGGAGAGGGTCATGGGGGAAATGCAGGTAGTAGTACTAGCAATTATCAAGCATCGAATTTTGATGAGTCAAATGATTTTAATCAATTTGATTATCATGCGGAGCATGGTCAAGATCATGATAGGATTCATGACATGGTTACAGATGCATTTCATGAAACTGTAAGTACATTTGCACATGAGCATCATGATGAGGAACCCAATCTAGATGCACAAAGATTTTATGATATGCTAGATGATGTAAATCAGCCACTCTACGATGGATGTAGAGAAGGGCACTCTAAATTGTCGTTGGCGGCTAGGATGATGACTATTAAAACTGATTATAACTTAGCTGAGGTTTGCATGGATGATTGGGCTGATTTGATTAAAGAGTATTTGCCAGAGGACAATTTAGCTGTTGAAACTTACTATGAGATACAAAAGCTGCTTTATAGTCTTGGGTTGCCTTCTGAGATGATAGATGTCTGTGTTGACAATTGCATGCTTTTTTGGAAAGATGATGATAAGTTGCTGGAATGTCGATTTTGCTATAAGCCAAGATATAAGCCGCAAGGTACTGGTCGGAGTAAGGTACCGTTCCAGCGGATGTGGTACCTTCCTATAACTGATAGGTTAAAAAGAATGTATCAGTCTGAGAGGACAACTGCATCGATGAGATGGCATGCAGATCATTTGCAGACAGATGGGGAGGTTACTCATCCTTCAGATGCAAAAGCGTGGAAACACTTTAAGACGGTACACCCAGACTTTGCTAGAGAGAAACGAAATGTGTATCTTGGTCTTAGCACAGATGGATTTAGTCCATTTGGTATGTCTGGTATGCAATATTCTTTATGGCCAGTAATCCTAACGCCTTACAACCTTCCTCCAGATATGTGCATGCAAAGGGAATTTTTATTCTTGAGTATTTTAGTACCTGGTCCAAAGCATCCGAAGCGTTCCCTTGATGTGTTTTTGCAGCCTTTGATAGAGGAATTGGGGCAGTTGTGGTATACCGGGGTTTGGACATATGATTTTGCGAGGAAAAAAAATTTTACAATGCGTGCGGTGCTTATGTGGACAATAAGCGACTTCCCTGCTTACGGGATGTTATCAGGTTGGACTACGCATGGGCGATTGGCTTGTCCATATTGTCTCAATAGGACAGATGCGTTTCAATTGAAACATGGTCGGAAAACAAGTTGGTTTGATTGTCACCGTCGATTCTACCGATTCACCATCCATATAGGAGAAACAAGCGGTTGTTTAGAAAGAACAAAGATGTTCGTGTTCCTCCTCCTTTTTATCTTTCCGGGGAAGATCTAGAAGCAGAAATTGATCATTATGGTGCACTGGAAATAGTCAATCGTGGTGAAAATTGGCACACTCCAGCTAATATGGCGGATGGATATGGGGAGCATCATAATTGGCATAAGAAAAACATATTCTGGAAGCTTCCGTATTGGAATGATCATTTGCTTAGACACAATCTGGATGTCATGCATATTGAGAAAAACTTTTTTGATAACATTATGCATATAGTGTTAAACGTGCGTGGAAGGACTAAAGACAGCGGTAAGTCAAGACTAGACTTGCCTGATCTTTGTTGTCGGAATGAGTTACATATTACAAGCAATGGGAAAGCACCTGTTCCCATATTTTGATTGGGTGCGGAAGAAAAGTCAGCCTTGTTCAAATGGGTGACATATGATGTGAAGTTCCCGGATGGGTACGTATCTAATCTAGCTAAATGTGTTGAGAAAGGGCAAAAGTTTTCCGAGATGAAGAGTCATGACTGTCACGTCTTTATACAACGGATACTTCCTTTTGCATTTGCTGAACTTCTACCAGGAAATGTACACGAAGCAATTGCAGGTAACTTTAAATTAATCACATATGTAAACATTGATATAATATATATGAAATGAAAAATTAACAAGTCTACCTTATATGTGGTAATTCTCATTGTAGGTATTGGAGCGTTTTTTCGGGATCTTTGTACCCGCACTTTGTCAGAAGATGTTATTGCACAACTTGATGCTACTATTCCTATTTTGTTGTGCAACTTGGAGAAAATATTCCCCCCAGCCGTCTTTGATGTTATGGAACATCTACCTATCCATCTCCCTCACGAAGCAGAACTTGGAGGACATGTGCAGTATCGGTGGATGTACCCATTCGAGCGATTCATGGGACATTTGAAGCGGAAGGCTGAAACTCTAGCCAAAGTTGAAGGCTCAATAGTAGCAGGAAGTTTAACAGAAGAAACTTCTCACTTCACGGGATACTATTTCGGCTCGAAGGTCCGTACACGGAAAAGGGCAACACGGCGATATGATGATGGAGGTGTAGGACGAACATATGCTAATGAAGGTGTCCCAGACATCTTTTCTTCAATCGGTCGATTATGTGGAAGCGTGAAGTCAGTTTGGTTTGCCAATGAAAAAGACCATCATAGTGCACAAACGTATATCCTCTTAAATTACGAAGAAGTTAGTGAATTTGAGACGTAAGTGTATAAACATACATATATATATATATATAGTTAAATTATATATCCATTTATGCTTAATTGAATATACTTTTGTATGCAGTGAATTTGTTAGACAGGTACGAGAAGTCATTGAAGGAATCTCAGTAGACGAAATCAACAAGCGTAAAGATCAACATTTTGCCCCGTGGTTGAAGACGCAAGTACGTAGAAATTAATTACTTGGACAATCTAATACATATATATTGATTTTGTTAATTAACGATTTAGGTCGAGCATGGGGATACCGCATATCCACTCTGGTTCCATGAGTTAATCAAAGGCCCCATATCAAAGATAACGACTGCACACATGTATTGCACACGCGGATATATATTTCATACATTCAAATACGACAATCAAAGAGCTACTGCAAACTACGGGGTATGTGTGCGGGGCGAAATAGATTTTTATGGAGTGTTGCAAGACATAATTGAAGTTGAGTACCCCAGCTGCTTAGGTTTGAAATGCGTTCTCTTCAAATGCGACTGGTTCGATCCAACAATTGATCGAGGGGTCCGTAAAAACAAATTTGGGGCAGTAGATGTCAACCAATTGCGGCGTTACAATAAGTATGAGCCATTTATACTAGCATCACAAGCAGAACAAGTCAGTTTTGTTCCATATCCGCGAGTTCGGACAACGCGTATCTCATGGTTATCTGTTATAAAAGTTTCTCCGAGGGGTCGAATTGAGGGGCTTGAGGATCTCCCAATGCAGCAAGATCATTGCTCTGATATGCCAGAACCAAATGAGAGCATTGATGACATCCTTTTGATAGATCCTCAAAATAGGGAAGTTGAATATCTCCTAGACGACACAGAGGAAGAAGATGAGGAAGATGAGTTCGAAGAAAGTGATGAACCAGATGATCAAGAAACGGATGTGTCTTCGTCCGAAAATGAATCAGAGTGACCGCGATAGCTAGTAATTATAATGAATTTAATGTATTAATTAATAATGTTTTGATTTTCGTTAGTGAGTAATTATTATGAAATTTAAGTGATGCCCTAAACCCTAAACTCGATTCCATCTCCTATTATCTCCGCTCATTTCCCGCCGTAGGTGGGGTGATTAATAAATTACGATACACATAGACGAAATTAGGGTCAATAAATGGTTTGATCTGTGTCACCATTTGTTGACCCTAATTTCGTCCATGTGTCTTATAATTTATTACTCGCCCCAACTACGGCGGATAATGAGCGGAGACTGATGTGATCATGGACACAAGAGGAGCTTGTAACTGAGGAACTTGAACCAGTACAAGAAGAGCTTGTAGATGAGGACCTTGTAGCTAAGGAGCCTAAGACTATCCCAACTGGTCCAATGACACGAGCAAGGACTAAGGAGCTCAAGGAAGTTGTCGCTGACATTCTCAACCATATCCAGAAGCAACCAAGCTATCTAAGTCAAGAACACAACACCACAACTCCAACACTCAACCTGATTCAAGTACAAGATGACTAGTGAGCTTGTGGTCTATCTTTGCACTATTTTTCCCTATCTTTGTTTTTATCCCACTTGGGTTTTTCAAAGATAGGTTTTTAATGAGGCAAGGATAGATCACCACACCTAGTTCACTAGCCACACCTGAGGCTCAAGCTGCACAATCTCGACCAGTATAGCCTCATCTATCTCTATCTTTCCTTTTTTCTCTTATTTGCACAAAAGACATCATGTTTTGTGCCTTTCTTTTATTTTCTTTTCTTTTGGGTTATTTTTGCAATTCTTTAAACTTAAGGGCTCGTTTTTCCCTTTATATACTCTTGTAATGTCGCTGGAGACAAGTTACCCTACCTTTTAATACAATTTGAGGCGCAGCCTTCTTCTATTTCTAAGAGACGAGTCCAGCACTGTTCTTCATCTCTTTGATTCTGCTTAGTGTGTAATATCTAAGCTTGGTGATCTAGTTAGGTGTGTAATATCCAAAGTAGTTCCCACGGTATATCAGAGGCTTCTCACTACCTCTGTGCGACACCAATCATTCCCCACGCCTTGGAGCAGTAGCTTGCAAGGATTATCTTTCAGTTTACCAGCCTTGGAGTTTCGATCTAGGGAGAGCTATGTCATGTGGTATCAGAGCCAAGCTCTAAGCAAGCTGGTACTCTCGTTCCAACTCTGTTCTTAAACTTTTCCAACTCTGTCGAATTTTGCAGTCTTATTACCTTTGATTTTCTGTGTTTAGGGAGTCTTGTTTCCTGTAGTTTCTGTGTTAGTTCGCCATTAGTAACCTGTTTTAGCAGTTAGTTTCATTCAGAAATCAAAAAAAAAAAAAAGAGATATCATAGGAAGAAGAAGCTGTGCGCGGCGCTAGGGTTCTTAGAGGGGGAAGATCAAACTTTCCATTTTTGTAATCTTAGGTCTGTCGAAAAAATTTTGTGTTAGGATTGCTTCTAGTGAGTTGTCTAAGCCAAGAGACTTTGTTATTACCTCTAGCTAAGACCAGAAAACGTGTTTAGCTTCCCCATAGTAGTTACACATTCAACACAGAACCTGTTTCTCTCCTTTTACTTGTGCGCTTTGTTTTGTTTCTGTTTTGTCTTTTCAAAAGAACTAGTTACTGGTTGTTTTCTTGTATCTCCTTTGCAGGTCAAGATGTCACAAGATGGAGAGGAAACCAGTACCATGAGGAACAACAAGCTGATGATGGATGCAATGCTGGCTCGTATGGAGCAGATGATGAATGCCAAGTTCGAAACTTTTCAACAAGAGCAACAAGCAGCTGGAGAGCAATCATAGAGTGATAATCAAAGGAGAAGAGCTCGTACTAGAGCTGGAAGAAGAGCAGATCAACAAAGACACCGTAGAGATGATGAGACAGCAAGTTACTATAGTGAAGAGAGTGATTCAACCAGGGGAAGCCAGAGAAGACATAGACGTGGTGGAGAAGGCAGAGACAGTTTTGGAGGTCTTAAGCTTAGGATCCCACCTTTCAATGGCAAGAGTGATCCTGATGCATACTTGGAGTGGGAGAAAAAGATTGAGCTGGTTTTTAATTGTCAGAACTATACAGAGATCAACAAAGTGAGAGTAGCTGCAACAGAATTCAGTGATTATGCTCTCAGCTGGTGGGATCAACTTGTTACTTCTAGGAGACGCAATGAAGAAGAACCAGTGAGTACTTGGACAGAGATGAAGAGAGTCTTGAGAAAGAGGTTTTTCCCAAGTCATCATCACCGTGAGCTACACAGCAAGCTCAGAAAACTCACTCAAGGGAGCAGCAGCGTAGAGGACTATTGCCAAGAGATGGAGACGCTTCTGATTCGTGCTGATATATCAGAAGATAGGGAAGCTACCATGTCACGTTTCTTAGGAGGATTAAACAGAGACATCCAAGACAGATTGGAGATGCAACACTATGTTGAGTTAGAGGAGATGCTTCATAAGGCAATTCTGATAGAACAACAGCTCAAACGTAAAGGTCCTCCACCTAAACCAAGCTATCAAAGGGAGGACAAAGCAAACACTTCTCAGCGTGATGGCAAGCAGGTAGTGACGCCAAGGCCAGAGATGAGGCCTTATCTGATCAATCAAGACAACAAGGGCAAAGGCAAAGTTGAAACCGCAGCAACAAGGACTCGAGATGTTAAGTGTTTCAAGTGCCAAGGGAGAGGCCACTACGCCAATGAGTGCATCAACAAGAGAGTTATGGTTTTGCTAGAAAATGGAGAGCTGGAAAAAGAAGATGAAGTATAAGCAGAGTTTGAGTACTTATCAGAGTGTGAAGAACAAGCTGCACAAGGACAGTTGTTAGTCACAAGGAGATCATTGAGTGTGCAAACAACTATTATTGATCAAGAACAAAGAGAGAACTTGTTCCACACTAGATGCTTGGTTCAAGGAAAGGTTTGCAGCCTAATTGTAGATGGGGGAAGCTGTACCAATGTAGCCAGTGAGACAATGGTTAGTAAACTGGGATTGAGGGTGAAGAAGCACCCGAAGCCATACAAGCTGCAATGGCTTAATGAAGATGGTGAGATGAAAATGAGCCAGCAGGTGCTGGTTCCTATCACCATTGGTGCATACGAAGATGAGATACTGTGTGATGTGCTTCCCATGGCTGCTGGACACATTCTACTTGGAAGACCTTGGCAATCTGATCGCAAAGTGATGCATGATGGCTTCACCAATCGCCATTCATTTGATTACAAGGGTAAGAGGACTATTCTGGTTCCTTTGACACCAAGAGAAGTTCATCAAGACCAGATGACTCTCAAGCAGAGAATGAAGTAGAATGCAAGTTCCCAAGGAATACAACAACAAGAGCTGAGCTCAGATCAGATGCAACGAACCAACCTCATTGCCAAATCAGGTGATATCAAACAAGCTGTAGCTTCTAAACAACCTCTACTCCTGTTTGTTTTTAGAGAAGCTCTTACGAGCTTGACTAATCTTGCACCGGTGCTGCCGAGTGGAATGAAAACTCTTTTGCAGGACTATGAAGATGTATTTCCAGGAGACAACCCAACTGGACTGCCACCAGTTAGGGGCATCGAGCATCAGATTGATTTCGTACCTGGAGCTTCATTACCAAACCGTCCAGCATACAGAACCAACCCTGTGGAGACTAACGAGTTACAAAAACAGGTTGATGAGCTCATAGAGAAGGGACACATCAGAGAGAGCATGAGTCCATGTGCTGTACCAGTTCTGCTCGTGCCTAAGAAGGATGGAAGTTGGCGCATGTGCGTTGATTGTAGAGCCATAAAAAATATCACGGTGAAGTATCGACACCCTATTCCTAGGCTAGATGACATGTTAGATGAATTGCATGGTTCTAAGATGTTTTCTAAGATAGATTTAAAAAGTGGATACCATCAGATTAGGATGAAAGAGGGAGATGAATGGAAAACTGCATTTAAAACAAAGCATGGTTTATATGAGTGGTTAGTTATGCCCTTTGGACTCACAAATGCACCTAGTACATTCATGAGATTAATGAATCACGTTCTAAGATCATTCATAGGAGTCTTTGTTGTAGTGTATTTTGATGACATTCTGATATATAGCAAAGACTTAGAAGAGCATATAGGACACTGGCAATCTGTTTTAAATGTACTTCGAGAGGAGAAGCTCTATGCCAACCTTAAGAAGTGCACGTTTTGTACAGATAACGTGGTCTTTTTAGGATTTGTTGTGAGTCCAGATGGCGTACAGGTTGACGAGGAGAAGGTCAAAGCCATAAGAGATTGGCCTAGCCCAAAGACAGTAGGCGACGTGAGGAGTTTCCATGGCCTTGCTGGTTTCTATAGGCGATTCGTTAAAGACTTCAGTACCATTGCTGCACCACTTACTGAAGTGATCAAGAAGGAAGTTGGTTTTAGATGGGGAGCAGCACAAGAAGAAGCATTCCAGACCCTGAAAAACAAACTCACTCATGCTCCACTTTTATCTTTACCAAATTTTCTTAAAACCTTTGAGATTGAGTGTGATGCTTCTGGTGTAGGTATTGGCGCGGTTCTTATGCAGGATAAGAAGCCCATTGCCTTCTTCAGTGAGAAACTTATAGGAGCCACTCTCAACTACCCAACCTATGACAAAGAACTCTATGCATTGGTGAGAGCTCTTCAAACGTGGCAACACTACTTGTGGCTCAAGGAGTTCGTTATTCACACTGACGACGAGTCCCTCAAGCATCTAAAAGGTCAGCATAAGCTCAACAAGAGACACGCCAGGTGGGTAGAATTCATTGAGACATTCCCATATGTCATCAAGTATAAGAAAGGTAAGGAAAACATAGTTGCTGATGCATTATCTCGAAGGTACGCACTCCTTTCTACTCTTGATGCGAAACTGCTGGGATTTGAACAACTTAAACACCTATACAACTCTGATTCTGATTTTCAAGAAGTGTTTAAGTCATGTGAGAAGTTTGCTATTGGTCATTATTTTCGAAGTGAAGGATTTCTTTTCTTTGGTAATAGACTTTGTGTTCCTAACTGCTCTGTCCGAGATTTACTTGTTAGAGAGGCTCATGGAGGAGGTTTGATGGGTCATTTTGGCGTTGCTAAGACGTTAAAGGTGATGCAAGACCACTTTTATTGGCCTCACATGAAAAGAGATGTGGAACGAATCTGCAACAGGTGCAATACGTGTAAGCAAGCTAAGTCTAAGGTCCAACCCAACGGTTTGTATACCCCTCTCCCTATTCCCTCGCACCCTTGGACTGATATCTCAATGGATTTTGTTTTAGGACTGCCTAGAACTAAGACAAGGAAGGATTATATCTTTGTTGTGGTAGATCGTTTTTCTAAGATGTCACACTTCATAGCTTGCAACAAAACAGATGATGCATCTCATGTAGCTCATTTGTTCTTTAAGGAAGTTGTTAGATTGCATGGCATACCTAGGACTATAGTCTCTGATCGTGATGCTAAGTTTCTTAGCTATTTCTGGAAAACGTTATGGTCTAAGTTAGGTACTAAGCTCATGTTTTCTACTACATGTCACCCACAAACTGATGGGCAAACTAAAGTTGTTAATAGGACTCTAGGAACACTACTGCGCTGTTTAATCAAAAAGAACCTTAGAACATGGGAAGAATGCTTACCACATATAGAATTTGCTTATAATCATGATGTGCATTCTGCATCTAAGTTCTCACCATTTCAGATTGTCTATGGCTTTAATCCTTTGTCACCTTTAGATCTAACGCCTTTACATGTGAGTGAAAGATTAAGCTTAGATGGAAAACAAAAATCAGAGCTTGTACAACATATACATGAGAGAGCCAAAACTAACATAGAGGAGAAGACAAGGCAGTACTCTAAGCACGCCAACAAAGGGAGACGCAAGCTGGTATTTGAGGAAGGAGACCTCGTTTGGGTGCACCTGAGGAAAGAGAGATTTCCAGACCAGAGGAAGTCCAAACTCATGCCTAGAGTCGATGGCCCTTTCCAGATCATAAAGAAGATCAACGACAATGCCTATCAGCTGGATCTTCAAGGTAAGTATAATATCAGTCATAGCTTCAACGTTTCTGATTTATCTCCATTTCTTGCAGATGAACCAGATTTGAGGTCAAATCCTTTTCAAGAAAGGGGGGATGATGTGATCATGGACAACTTGGAACCAACACAAGAGGAGCTTGTAGCTGAGGAACTTGAACCAGTACAAGATGAGCTTGTAGATGAGGAGCTTGTAGCTAAGGAGCCTAAGACTATCCCAACTGTTCCAATGACACGAGCAAGGACTAAGGAGCTCAAGGAAGCTGTCGCTGACATTCTCAACCATATCCAGAAGCAACCAAGCTATCTAAGTCAAGAACACAACACCACCACTCCAACACTCAACCTGATTCAAGTACAAGATGGCTAGTGAGCTTGTGGTCTATCTTTGCACTCTTTTTCCCTATCTTTGTTTTTATCCCACTTGGGTTTTTCAAAGATAGGTTTTTAATGAGGCAAGGATATATCACCACACCTAGTTCACTAGCCACACCTGAGGCTCAAGCTGCACAATCTCGACCAGCATAGCCTCATCTATCTCTATCTTTCCTTTTTTCTCTTATTTGCACAAAAGACATTATGTTTTGTGCCTTTCTTTTATTTTCTTTTCTTTTGGGTTATTTTTGCAATTCTTTAAACTTAAGGGCTCGTTTTTCCCTTTATATACTCTTGTAATGTCGCTGGAGACAAGTTACCCTACCTTTTAATACAATTTGAGGCGCAGCCTTCTTCTGTTTCTAAGAGACGAGTCCAGCACTGTTCTTCATCTCTTTGATTCTGCTTAGTGTGTAATATCTAAGCTTGGTGATCTAGTTAGGTGTGTAATATCCAAAGTAGTTCCCACGGTATATCAGAGGCTTCTCACTACCTCTGTGCGACACCAATCATTCCCCACGCCTTGGAGCAGTAGCTTGCAAGGATTATCTTTCAGTTTACCAGCCTTGGAGTTTCGATCTAGGGAGAGCTATGTCAGAGACGATCGGAGATGGAATCGGGTTTCGGGTTTAGGGCATTTCAAAGAGTCGTCGCTAAATCGTCGCTAATTTGCGACGATTTAGATACGATTTTTAAGAAATTTCATCTAAACCTTAAACCATAAACCCTTTGCCCTATACCTAAAGTTTAACTTCTTAACATCTCATTGCATTTTGCAATGAGATGTCAAGAGCCTAAACATGGGATTACAAAGAGTCGTCGCTAAATCGTCGCAAATTAGCGACGATTTAGCGACGATTTTTAAGAAATTTCATCCAAACCCTAAACCCTAAACCCTAAACCCTTTGGCCTATACCTAAAGTTTAACTTCTTAGCATCTCATTGCATTTTGCAATGAGATGTCAAGAGCCTAAACATGGGATTACAAAGAGTAATTAGTGACGATTTAGCGACGATTTTTAAGAAATTTCATCTAAATCCTAAACCCTAAACCCTTTGCCCTATACCTAAAGTTTAACTTATTAGCATCTCATTGCATTTTGCAATGAGGTGTCAAGAGCCTAAACATGAGATTACAAAGAGTCGTCGCTAAATCGTCGCAAATTAGCGACGATTTTTAAGAAATTTCATCTAAACTCCAAACCTTTTGCCCTATACCTAAAGTTTAACTTCTTAGCATCTCATTGCATTTTGCAATGAGGTGTCAAGACCCTAAACATGGGATTACATAGAATCGTCGCAAATTAGCGACGACTTAGCGACGATTTTTAAGACGATTCCATGAAATCTCATCACTATGAGGTTTATATGGATTTCATCATAATCGTCAGTAATTCGTTGTAAATTACGACGATTTTACGAGGAATTTATACGATCCTCGCTAAATCGTCGTAAATTACAACGATTTAGCGACGATTATGATGATATCCATATAAACCCTAAACCCTAAACCCTATCCATCTCATTGTTTTTTGAAACTCTCATTGAAATCCATCTTGAGTTTATTGAATTAATCGAAAATAGAAACACGATCAATCACTGTTCTCTCTGCAAACTCATTGTCTTCCTTCATCTTAGTAAACCTACCATGTACGCTTACTCTATTTTTTAGTCTTTCTGTAATCTCAATGAAATATAGATGATTTGAAGATTTAGGGTTGACGGTAAACATTTAGATGGATTTAGATGTGTTTCAATCGATGTAACAATCGTCGTACCTATGCCCTATACCCTATACCCTATTTTTACAAAATTACGTCGCTAAATCATCGCAAAATCGTCGCAAACCGTGAATTTAATGAAAAGGTTTGACCGTTCCCGCAGGTGGGAAAACCAAAAGATTTAATTTACACTTAGCGACGATTCTGCGACGAATCGTCGCGAAATCGTCGCAACTTAGCGACAAACACAAATTCTATATAAGCCCTTGCTCAGATTTCATTTTTTCATTTTTCAACTTTCAATCTCTCTCTCTAGTCTCTCTCCTCTCGCGAAATCTTTGCAAAAATAAGGTAATAATTTTATTTTAATTTGTATTTAATTAATTTAAGTTAGTATAGATAGGAATGGAACAAAATAGGTGGATAGAAACGGAATCAAATTGATAGATAGGAACAGCAGAAAAATATAAAATAGGACATTTAGAATTTAAGATAATAATTTTTTTTCATTTTTATGCAGATGGCCCATCGTCGTTCCCACTACGCTCAGTTTTTTAGAGATATTGGTGGGACCTCGAGTAGCATACAGCCGGAGTCTTCTGAGGCTACGCAGCCAGACGATTTCGTCCCCGCGACGCAAACACAGAGTGCTCCGCCGCCTGGACCACCACCTCAGGTTCCGCAACCTGGAGGACGTGCGCATGCCCCATATACCCATATGACGGTGTATGATTTGCTTGCGCAGCCAGGCCGGCATAGGATTAAGAGATTAGACCCGGACCATACCGACGGTGCAGAATGGTAAAATATCTTTTTTTAAATTACATTTATTATTATATATATTTAATTAATATTTTTCTAATTATTAATTATTGTTTCAGGTTTGGTGTTGAATGCAAAGTTGGACGCACCGTTTCTGAAGTCATCAAGGCATACTTTTCCGAGCCTCATACCAACTGGAAATAGGTCCCAAGACACGTCAAGGATACATGGTTCAAGATGTTTGCGGTACGTGTAAACAATAATTTTTTTTTCATTGTTTTATTATATTTATATATATAATTAATTTAATTTTATAAAATAGTTAATTATTTTTGTTTCTCATGCAGCAAAAATATCACTGGGATCTTGCGATTCATGGCGAGGTTGAAACATTGTTCCTCGAGAGGGTCAAGTTTCGCCTCCAAGGGGTAGTTGGTGAATGGAAGAAGGCATAGAAGAAAGATGGCGATGAAGCAAAGCCCCCTTCGATGGATAAAGCAGTATGGGACGGCTTGGTGCGGTATTGGCTGGATCCGAACTCGATAAGAACTGCGCAGAAGTGTTCGGCTTCCCGCAACACCGTTGGTCCGGACGGCAAACCCGTGTCTGTGCCTCATACAGCCGGCCAAACACCTTTTGCGGGTGTTCGTCTAAATATGGTAATTAACTTTATTTAAATTATTTAAATTATTTAAATTATACCTTAATAACATTTTTTTTTTCTTAGGCCGCCGAAGACGGAGGTGTACTCCCTCCGAGGACGAAGGTTTATGAGCGGACGCACGGGAAGAAGAATGGTGCCTTTGTTTCAGACAAGGCCGAGCAGTTCTTCAACGAGGTGACTTCCAGGGTCACCGAGCGAGAAACACAGCTCTCTCAGCAGCTATCTCCTGGCGGTTCGTCGGTCCAGTCCGGAGGGTTGACCACACCCGATATTGACCGGATCTTCGAGGAGGTAAATTCGATTAATATAGTACTTAAATATTTTTAGTCTTTAATTTTTTATTTAAATTCTAATTAACGGTAATTTTAAATGTAGGTCGCCCCTAAGAAAAAGGGGAAGGTCGTCAGGATGGGATCTATTCGAGATGTCTCAGCCGCCTCATCATTCGCTCTGCGACAACGATCGCCAGAAGATGATCCAAACGTCTTACGAGCCACCATTACGACGGTTCAGAAGAGGGTTGAGGCCGAGTCTACGGCATATCAGGCGAAGATTTCGAGTCTTCAACAGAAGATTGATATGGAGACTGTGTCGAATGACTTGCTCTTCGACATCATGGCGCTAGGGAACCCGGAAATGCAGCCGATGTTGCGGGTAAAGCGACAAAGACGAGCAGAGGCAGCCGCGGCAGAGGCAGCGGCGGCACAAGAAGCGGGGCCAAGCAATCGGCCACCGACGGCTCCAACGGCTCCAACCGGTCTAGCGGGAGATGGGGAGACACATCCCGAAGTCGTGTTGGGTATCGATAACTTCGAAATAACTATGTAAATTTTAATATATAATTTTTTTTTTTGTAAGAGAATTTTATTATAATAGTATTATTATTTTTTTAATTTTACATTATAATTTCGAAATTAATAAGTTTATTATTATTTTAAATATAAATAAATAAATAAATAAAATAATAATTAATTGTTTTAATTAAATAAAAAACAATTAAAATCGTCGCCAAATCGTCGCAAATGTGCGACGAATTTGCGACGATTCATTAACATCGATTTTACGACGGTTCTAATTTTACGACGAAATTACGATGAAACTTTTACGACGATTTTGCGACGATTATTTGTCCACATAATCATCCTTAATTTGTCATTTTTTGTCGTAATTTTCCATCGATTTCCCATCGTTCTTACGACGTATTTCTATTCATCGTAAATTCGAAGTAAAATTTGCGACGATTTAGCGACAATTTGTTTGAGACGATTTAGCGACGATTTTTGGCTCCTCGTAAATTAGCGACGATTTTACGACGATTTTTGGTTTACGACGATCAGTTAACGACGATTTGCATTTCGTCGCAAATTCGATGGTACCCCTATTTTGCAACGATTTTGCGACGAAATGGGTCGTTGCAAAATGGGTGTTTTCTTGTAGTGAATTTCCTATATTCCGGACATAAAAACTCAAATTTCCTACCCAAACTATTGAATCCAACCCAAATCCAGCTTGACCGCATATTCGTTAGTCAAACCGTTAACAGCGCTGACCCAGCAGTCTTAGTTAGCTGCCACGTTAGCTAAACGTCCACAATTGCTGAGGCAGCTGCCACGTCAGCTGTCATTAATTTTTTTTAAAGAAAATTTCCATTTGTTTTCAAAAAAATTTTATATATTTATTTTTTTTTGTCTAAATTTGTAATATTTCATTAATCTTAAGTATGTGGATTGCTTCCCAAGAAAAACGAAAAAACCCCGAAACACTAAATTATCTTAACCAAAACTTGTGAATTCAAACCTAACCGAAAAAAAATTTGGAATCGAACCGACCATATACCTAAATATTTCTATTATTAGAATGAAAGATAAAAATTACAGAAATAAAGAAAAATGCTAAGACACTTATGCGCAAGGAAACCAACTTGATGAAGTTTTATGGATGCTTAAACCACTTGAGAAACTTGATGGGTTTCTAGAGAGACTTCCCATGTTGATGAACAGAGTCACGTGGTTTGACTGGATGCTTAAACCAATTACAGAAATAAAGAAATATGCTAACCTTCAATAACTTAAACCAATTGGAAGCATCCACATTAGCAATATGTCATCAAAAATATAACTAGACTTCTTTTAATGATATAATTAGTTATGTTCGGTTTGACTAACGGATTTGCGGTCAATGCTGGATTTGGGTTAAATTCAATAGTTTGGATAGAAAATTTAAATTTTTATGTCCGGAAAGTAGGAAATTGAACTGTATTTTAGTACACGTTTTTTTTGGCACATCAAATTTGGTACATGTTGACCATTTTCCCGTCACAACACTCTATACGATTCACGTTTGCATTTTTTGTAAAGAAGTTTGTATTAAAGAGTGGAAGTTAATCTAGAAATCAATAATGTCACTATTGATATACTTTTATTCTGCAAATGCCAACTACGGCTTGATTACTGAGTTTTTCAGGCTCGCACAATTACCCAATGTGCATAATACCACAATCTAATGGCATGTCATTATAGCACGTAAGGATCGAATCTACAGGGAAATAAGAACAACGCACTAAGAATACAAAACGCTATCTAATCTAAGCGATAATTGGGAAACATACAAAAACTGAGAAAGAAACAAGTAAAAAAAGCTAAGCGTTGTAATTCGAAACTAGACACTAATTCATTCAAATAACATAACACGATTCGAATTCCATTAAACGAGAAGTTAAGCAAATCAAAACGATCAACAAGACAACCTTAAACGTTATTTATCAAATTTAGACAAACGAATTCTCGGATAAAGATATCGACTCGGGTGATTCTCAATCTATTCTAGACACTCAAACATTCAATCAATTGCTTCCTTAGGCCTTAGATCACTACTAAAGATTAATCCACGTCCATGGTATTAACCCCTTTGTTAGTCATCAACCGTCATAAACTTCCGTTCGCGATTCTATGACTAACAAGCATTGAATACAAGTCTAATTAACCACAATTCATCTTAGACAGCAACGTCCATTGGCTAAGATATGAAAAGCACTCATTAAATTCGTTGGGGAATTTCATCGAACACCTTCCGGGCGTGAAATTCCCTAGTGTTCTAGATCAACTTGATCATGGCTAATCTAGCATTAAGAATACTCAATGAGAAAGGATATCAAGTAATCTAGCTCTTAAACATCAAGAACAAACCTAAAATCACCCTAATCTACTTTACACAAGAACCCTAAAAAGAACTACTCACACATGGTCAAACAACACAAATAAACCATATAAATGAAAGGCATAGTTGAGATAAGAAAGAAAGTGAAAGAAAATTTAATAAAACTTCACTAGATCATCAAAGGATTGCAAATCTTCTTGAAAAGCATGAAGAACAAGGTCTGTCTTTTTTTGTTTTTGTCTAAGTCAGTGTGTCTGACTTATTACAGGAATAAGAGTTATTTAAAAGCATAAAAATCGGACTCGGTTCAACCCGACTTGGACTCGGGTCAACAGCCTAAAAAATCAGAGAATAAGTGAAGTCTGGCCACTTATATTGTGAAGTCTGGCCATTGTTTTGTGAAGTCTGGCCTTATATTGTGAAGTCTGGCTACTCATATCAGTCATAACTCTTTGAACCACAGCTCTGAATGACTTGAAACCACCTCCAAACGAAAGCTAACTCAATTATCTACGACTTTCATGAAGATCGCTGAAGCTAAATCCACATGGAAACCCTTCATATGAGTCGATCTTTAAAGCTCTTTGGATGGCCTCTGCATTTTCCTTTAAGCTCCAAGCGTCTCCTTTGATCCAAGCTACTCCAAGTCACTCCTAAACACCTGAGAAAAGCTCCAGCAAGCCAAAAACGACACAAAACTCTCTAGGACTTCTAAAATGCAAGTCAATACCAAATGAGACTCAAATGCATGAAATGATCCTTAAACTATACAAAGTGTGATTAAAAACTATGAAAACAGAGTCTTAAAAGATGTAAAATATGGTGTTATCACGGCTTCAAACCAAAAAGGAAAACAAAAGAGATAATTGATAAGGTTAGTAATTTCTAATTGGGTTTACTTTAGTACGGTTATGGATATATATATATGGGTGTATATATATATATGTGTGTGTGTGTGTGTGTGTGGATCCCAAAACGAAGTTGGTCGATCCCGAAACAAAATTGAAGGAAATCGAATTAAAGGAGGAAGCTAGACACTTAATGTCGTGGAGAACACCATAGATCTCAGCGATTTGATCTCCAGGAGAACACCATAGATCTCAGCGATTTGATCTCCAGAACGGATAGCTCGAATGAGCGTTAGAGAATCTGAGTTCATGCACAGATTTGCCCAATTGTAGAGATTTGCTTGTTGTAGAGCTTCTCGGATGGCGATTGCCTCCGCCGCAAGAGGTGAGCTCACAAAAGGTTCAGCCCTAGAGTTTTTCCTAATGGTTTTTTGGTTTTGATCTTCGAATATCCATCCGAATCCTGCAGATTTTGGATCTGATCTCCACGCTGCATCTGAATAGCAAGTGATGAGATTTGGAATCAGAGCTTTTGGCAGCTGAGAGATTCGATGTTTTGGCGTGATGGGTTTAGGCAATTGTGCACAGTGCCATTCTCGGGCATCGGAAAGAGCTTTGGAGATTGTTTCCTCCGGGGAGAAGACTATGTTCTCGAAAATCAGATGGTTTCTTGAAGACCAAATTGCCCAGCAGATCCAAGGGAGCAGAGAGCCGGTTACAATTCCCGTAGGAAGTAGACATACCCATTTCTTTGACTCTCGAAACATTGATTCAAGGTCGGGTATAGTCATTGAGTCAATTGGTAGAGAAAACGGTGATAGTTGCCATATTGTCTTCGCAAAGTCGCAATGGAGAAACAGGTGCTCTGAAGATTCAAGTTCTCTACAATGAATACAAGTCGCATTTGCAGCTACACCACGGCCCAGCAGGTTTTCCCCAATTGCTAAAGCTCCTTTGGCAATCTTCCAGAGAAATGGCGAGCAAATTCATGCCCATATATCTGAAATCCAGTTAAAGTTTGATGGAGTTTCAGAAGCAAAAAAACCCATGAGTTTTTGCCGCATAAGATGTGTGATAGCCAGATTTGGTAGAGTATATTGTGCATTTTATGTATTAAATACACAAATACTTTACTGTTACTTATTTCGGTAAGGGAAAAAGTAGATTATATGGTGGAGATGTTTACCCGAAAATTGTCTTAAACAATATTTCCATCTAGAATTCAATACAAGATTTTAGGATTATCCCTCTGTCCCAACATCATACAAAGTATTTTCCGATGATATGAGGTATAGTGTTAAAACTTTCGTAAAAAATATTTCCATCTGGCTTTGTGTTTCATGTTGTTTTTGTCATGGAGATAGTCGTTCCATTTACTCAATTCACTATGATTAATAGTTTCAAAACTATCTTAAACAATATTTCCTTCTGGTTTTATGTTCCATGCTAATTCTGATATGGAAGTAGTCGTTCCATTTACTCAATTCACTATGATTAATAGTTTTTTAACTTCTAATTTTGAATTCCTATGGTTTTTTTTAGGTTGTCATTAGATCATTTTTGAATTATTAAAACATTAATTGGAATAGAAATAGTCGTTCCATTAACTCAGCTCACTATGATTAATATAGAACTTATATATATAACAACATAGAACGTAATCTCAGTTATTTTATTGAATACCATCATATATAACACCATCAAAACACATATAATGACATTTATTGTATTCTATACCTATAGAACGCCGTCATACTTAGTTTTATTTTATACCTATAGAACACCATCATAGTTTTTGTCTTTGGTTTCCGGACGATGCACATGTCTACACTATATAATTTGTTTCGTTCTATTTCATGTCGTTTTTTTATGAACGGTATTTCTATTTTTTTGCAGTCTATTTTAAGTGTTCTATTTAGAACATAAAAACAAAAAAATAGAAATACTAATACTACATAATACATTATTGTATGTCCACATAGAATGTTATTTTTTCTATACTATGTTATTGTGTTATATGTAGACTCATACTATTTTCTTAGTGCTTTACTAATAACCATTTTTCATATTTTATGTTCGTTTTAAGAAATTCAAGTTGTTCAGAAAAACTACTTTTTCGATAAAATTGTGAGTTTAATTTATTTTATTTTTTAGAAATATGAAGCAAAACAATAGCAAAGGGGTAAGTAAACGTTTATTCTTTTTTTTTTTACTTAGTAAACGTTTATTCAAAAATAATATAAAAAAATAAATATTTTTTTTCTCTTTCCTGCCCTTTTTGTGAGCCACGCGCTTTTCTAAATATAATTTTTCTATATACAATATAATTTTGTCCGTTTACAATTAGGTGGCTATATCCTTTATTTTGGACCCCTTTATGAATATCCAGCAAATGAACCCTTTTACTTATCTTCCAATCATATTGTATATATTTTATTGCGAAGCAAACAACTAAATTCTAATTCAGTCTATGGTCGGATGTCATTTGGTCACGGTGTTGAATTTGTGTAAAAAGATACTCACTCTTTTTTTCTTTTCTTTTTTGTCAACAATGCTCAAGATAATAAACTTATTGTTTTTTTTTAAAAACATCAACGTAAAGAAAGAGAGATTCAATTCGAAAAAAAAAAAAAAAAGAGAATCTAAAAATCAAATGAAAAATGAGTAAAGATTTATTCCAAGGTTAGAAGATAGTATTATGAAATAATTTGAATTTCCGAGGGGGAAGCCCGTGAAGGGTTTAGTCAAAAGAGTGTAAATATATATCCCTCACAAAAAGGAGTCACTACTTTTCTTATTTTTGTGAGTTATGGCATGTGGAGTTGTTAAAAGTCTAAGAAAGATTTGAGATTTGAAAGTACAATAAAAAAAAGCTTGAAAGAGAACCCCCAAGTGATTGATGTATCTATAAGTTTGAAAAATATATATATATGGGAAAGGCCAAAAAATATAGTTAATAATTTTATATGTTAGGTCATCTTTATGAATAAACTAAGTAACTCAAATCAGAAAATAATGTGGAACCGAAAAGCATGAGGAGGAAAGTAGGGGCGGCCATAAACCTTACATACATCCACCCACTTCTTCATGTGCCTTTTTAACATTTGATTCATTTCTTTGTTTTTATCCTTTTTCTCTTTCCTTTGTTCTTATGAATTGTCACTTAACTCATTTTAGCCATTTGGCATCTCTCTCGAATCTTTCAAGTTCAACTTGTGTTTCATTCTTTTTTCTTAATTTAATGTGTTGATGAAGAAACGTGTGATTAAGGAGTTCGATTGTTTTAAACGCATCATTTGTTTTTTTTTTTTATTGTTAAAAATTATTTTAGTCAAATACTATTTAAAATATGTTAACGCAATACATATACAATTTATAAAAAGAAAATAGTACATTTGTTCTTTTTACGTTTAAATATAGAAATATAACATCCCATACATATTGTTGGGGACTAGGCAACAAATTCCGTGAAATGCATAAACAAATACGAAATAACCTGAAAACACCAATGTGGTGTACCATGTACATAGTCGGCCTTGAGAATTCGAAAACTAGAAGTGAGAAAAAAAATGTGACCACTTTGTTAAAAAAACTAAAAAATAAAACGATAATTTAAAGAATAAAACCTTGGTTGGAGATTCAAATATGTGTTAGCCCCTTGAATTTTACCGCTAGACTAAGATAATTTTTCGGATTTGAGGTCGAAGTTTGTTTATAAAATAATTGGCCGGAAGCATGGGCTTTCTTGGCTTGGCCCAAAGGCCGGAAGACTGAGCTTCGTTGCTATATTTACCTTTTTTAGTGTTAAAGTTAACATAATGTAACGACTAACGAAATGAGGAAAAGAGGAAAAGAGGAAAAGTGAAAGATAATCGAGCAATTTTTGTTTTTTTTGTTTTTTAAAGTGAACTTGTGACGGTCTCTTAGTGACGTGTCACTCATTTGGAAAAAAAACATTCTTTATCTTTTTTTATAGTAGATTAACACTAAACAATTATATTTTAATTAACGTATAAATTATAGTCCGAAACTTTTACTAATTTAAGGGTTTGTAAAAATTTGGGTTGTTTTTGGCACTTGGACATCTATCAAAGATAGTTTGAAAATCCAGTATTTGGTGGAATTTGATATTGAACATGAGAATTTTTTAGTATCAATTGGAGTGGCGTTCTCGTGCTCTCTTGCCGGATTATTCGTGTCTGTGGCTTCGAGTTCTCCGGGGTTTTGTTTCTCTGTGGTTGTTTCTGCTTGCTCCCTCCGTTATGTGTATCTCTGTTATGTGTTTGTTTGCTCACCTTGATTCGAGGGATACGTAAAGTGGTCTTCGGAGAAGCTCGACATGGATGTGGTTTCCTCTCCTCTCTCCCTGAGATGCGCCTGCCTCCCTTTCTAGCATCAATTGGAGTGGTGCTCTTCTTCCTCTTCTTGCACCTAGTGGTTTGAATTTCCACAGTTTTTCGTTCCTATCTAGAGATCGTTCTCTCTTTAGCTCGTTGGGTCTCTTGTGGTTCTTTAAAGTGGTATTCGTAGAAGCTCGTCATGGCCGTGGTTTCCTCTCCACTCTCCCTGTGATGTGCCTGCCTCCCTTTCTAGCATCAATTGGAGTGGTGCTCTTCTTCCTCTTCTTGCACCTTGTGGTTTGAATTTCCACTGTTTTTCGTTCCTATCTAGAAGTCTGTATTGGCTTGTGGTGGTGTTGTTGGAGGTCCTCATTCTTTGCCAGGAGCGATACTCTCTCAATCTTCATGTCTCGGTTCTCCTTCAGCTCTCCCCGATCTGATGCTTCCTCTTGGGTCCTGTGATTGGCGTCTCTTGCTGGGTTAGAAGTTCAGTTTCCTCTTGCCTCTGCTTTGTTAGGATCTAGTAGTTTTCTTTCTAGAGGTTTAGAGTTGGGCTTATGGTTATTGGTGCTATGCGTTTTCGTGTTGGCCGGTCTTCAAGTTCTCGTCTTCGATTAATGGTGATGTATCCTTTAAGTATCCTTTTAGCTCATCTTTTAGACTTCCTAGTGGATCTACTTTTTCCGCTAGTGTCATTCTTATTTTGTATTTTCAAGCATTGTACATTGTTGCTTTCAATAGAATAAATTTTTCAAAAAAAATAAAACATGGGAATTTTTTTGTTTTTTTTGAAAAATCATGCGTTTTTTAAAATGATTAAAATGACACAATGTATGCCATCATTATAAGGTTCTACCTCAAATTTGTACATAACATTATATTTAGAGCAAAACTAGATTTGTCATTGTGATCGTAAGAGATCATGAATTTCTCAAATCAAACTGATTGATAGAGTCTTTGAGTATTTAGATTTCATGACTTATTTAATAAAACAACTGAAATTAACAAATCTGTCGCAATTTCGAGAATCCTTGAGTGTTAATTTCATATTTATGTTCTTGGATATTGAATAGCTTTCAAAGTGTTTTTTTTTTTTTTTACTTTTTTTATAATAAAATCATATATTTACCAATCATTTTCTATAAATCTAAACGATCAACAATTGGCGCTAGAAGGAGGGGGGGCCTCCGACCTTGAGGTGAACAATCGACCTCCGAGTCTCTCTCGATAAAGACCAACGATGACAGAAGCTACGACAACCCCGATGCTCGACGGCAGCGGTTCCACACTCGGCGATAATATTACCCAGAATGACGAACTCAACATTCTTAATCCGGAAAACCGACACCAGACGGCCAACGATGACCCCCCGCACGTCCCGCCAAGCACTGCCACTACGATCCGCGCTCCGATCGACCAAACTGCTCTCCTGATGGCCTTGGCAACACAGCTCGCCGAACTCGCCAAAAAGAACGATGAGCGGTTTGATTCTCTATTCACAAACCAGACGGAGCTTCGAGACCAGCTCGGCGAACTCAGACAGAACCCATCACCTTTCCGACCCGATGAAGTAACACCTCCTCTTCGTCGGAATCTCATCACCGAGCTCAATCAAAACCAAGGCA